>JADRCC010571640.1:0-16546 GCA_019843855.1 Hylomyscus alleni
CTGGGCTTACTCAGGTGTGAATTCTGATAAGAAATTCTATAATTACAGATCAGATTTCCATTAAAAAATAAAGTGAGCAAAACAACTGAATGGTCTTTTCCCAGATCAATAGCAAAGACACGTCCATGCACACAGAGACGAAGTCGGCAGCTCCATGACCTTTTCATGAACTTTCTGGGAGACGGAAAGATCATTCAAAGGGCAGAGGTCAGCATTCATGCTGGTCACAAACAAAAATCAGATTTAGTGTCAGAATGAAGGATTTGGGGGTCTCACCTACAAGTGCAAATTGAATTGTATTATTGTGCATTTTTTACATTATCAATGGCAAAGGAAACAACAGACATATATTACCATGTGTATAACATGCTAATTTTATCAGTTCATAAGTGTTGTTTGGCCACCTCCAGGAAGCATCACAAGCTAAAACTGGGCTTTAAATCCAGAAAACTATAGTCCAGGTGAGGATCTTTAGCCACGTAAAGGATCTCACCATGATAACGCTACCCTGCTCCTCTACTAGAGATTTTTCCCTGCTAGAAAGACCCACTAACTACCAGTGAGTTAAGGGCAGAACTTCAGTTAGTATCAAATCATGGTGGTCCTGAAGGAGAGCCTGAGTGCTGACCTTCTGAGGATACAGGTTTAGCTTACAGGGATCACATAGAATGTGGCTCTGCTCCAGAGACATTTGGACTGAAGAGACAACAGTGGAAACCGTGAAGACTCTGGCACGCTGCACAACAGAGCCCCATCCCAGGGACTCTTACATAGATCTGCATGATGTCAAAATCCAAAAATGAAGAGTTTATGCAAAAAAGAGGTTACACAGGGATGCCAACTGGCGATTTCTGTGGTAAATGTTCTTAGCCAAAGGGAGTCCAAACAGATGGATGCTATATATCTGTTACAGTTGATTAGGAAGTGACAAGGGACCCTTGAGAGCTTTGAGGAACAGGTAAGTATCAAAGTTCATAGATCCTAGTTTCCTAGGCTGGCACATGTCTGAAATCCCAACACTCAGTAGTCTGAAGCAGGAGGATCACAAGTTTGAGATCCACCTCGCCTGTGGAGTGAGAAACTCTCCCCCCCCAAAAAAAAGCAGCAACAAAACCCCACTATTATAAAAATTCAAAAATCTTAGTTTACTAAGAAAAAGCATTTTCAGAGAATCTGATGCAATAACTAGAGTTACAGGTAGGTTTGTATGCCTTTTTAGAGAGTGCCTCGTAGCTCAAATGCTAGAGAATTCCGAACTCTTTCATGAAAATAAATCCACACTTGACATATATTGAAACCAGGACACCAATCTTCTTGTGTGTTAATGTGCCCTAATGATGCACAGTGATTCCTGTCTGTCCCTGCTCTCATTTCCTCTGTGTGACATTTGTCAAAAAATCACTTGACAGGAGTGAGTTTTGGTGTGTACTGCGGCCATTCTTACAGGCAGTTGTTTGTTAAACTTCAGTTCTCACTATCATCTTACACTAATGTAAAAGTCAAGTTTTTGATTAAAAATGAGCTTACCTGTGAGGGCTAGTGAGAAGAGAGATGGGGCTGAGGAATGGGCAGCTCCTAAGCCTGAAGCCTTGATGTTCCTGCATCCCTTTCCCCTTTGGTTTTTAGGGGGAAAAAATAAGTTAAAAGGCTTGGTAATGGGAGCAGCGCAAGTAAGGCACTGGCCAGAATGGAAGCAGGTCCCATCCAATCACAAGTGACCTGAGTCGGGACTGTAGGGAGGAATCTCCTGTGGGTACCGGTTTTAATCCTGTGCCAGCTGAACCAGGAAGATGGGACAGTAACTGGGACGGAGACCTTGCTGAGGCACTAGATACGTGTGGAGTGTCTTCTCAGTCCTAGGAGAAAAATGCTGTTTGTCAAACACTATCTACCTGGGTTAGAATACAAATTTTACCATGAGTAAGACACGGGCATGTTACTGGGCATGTTAGGTCGCTTCACTGGACTTCAGTTTACTCATCTGTGGAATGGGAGTAGTGACAGTGGCTCAGTAGATGGAGTAGAGAGTATACGTGTGCTCTGGACTCAATAGTTGAAGCGCACTGCTCCTCCTCCATCCCCTACCCTCTGAAGTGCTCACTTTTGCATCTTGCAGAGGAGGAAATGAGGATCCAGAGGGACTACTGACCTGACCCTGTCTCATGCCTGGTCAGGAGCAGGAAAAGGACTTAGCCTAGGATGACCTGCACGGAGCCAGGCATCAGCCTCAATGTCTGACCCCAGACCCTGGGTTCAGGATTGATCTTAATGGTGCTGTGCAAGTGTCTCTTCTCCGAGACCTGTGGCACTTATATAAAATAAGATTTGAAACTATTTAATAAGAGGAATTTTGCCCTTTTCCAGAGAAGCTCAAATGTTGATTGCATAATTACCTAGAGAGAGAACAAGTTTGGAGTACTTCTTATGGCCCGCGGCCTAGTGTTCTTTCCACACTTATCCAGCCTCCCATAGAGCTGTCAAAATGAATTCTGTGGCTTCTCTGTGAAGTATGGTATAAAAGTGGATAAAAGTGTGGACCCTCCTCCCAGAGGGCTCAAGTTTAAATTATCAAGGACTGATCATGTGTCCTTGCAAAATTTCTGTGGGGTGGGGTCCCTGCCAACTTGGCTCTCACCTGGAAAACAGGGGTAGCTGTAAGAGTGTGGCCCATCTCCTCTAGACTATTGTGGGGATAAAGCAAAGAATGTACCCTAGGCATGAAGACTACCGAGCAATGCTAACTGCTGTTTTCTTTTCTTCTCCAGTCAAGCACGTGACCTCTGTGTAATCCAACTAGCCACTCCATGTCAGCCATTTGCCTGTACTTTTCAGAACTATGATCCGTCAAGAGGGCCAGGGTGCATGAACAAGAGAGTGAAGCGCTGAGCTAAGAGGCCGGTAGAGTTATTTTAAGTCTCCCGAAGTGGTTGAGGCTCAGCACTGCAATCAGATCATGCTTCAAAGAATCTGGCTAACGCTAGAGACAGGGTCTGCAAAAGCATTCTGGGCAGAGGAGGAAATGATCAGAAGGACCCAGGAAAGTGCGTCCTAGTGACATCAAATTTATCAAGGAAAGGTTTGTACTTGCAAAAAAAAAAAATCATAATATTATTCAATTCAGAAAGAAATGTCAAATTCAACTAGATACATATTTATATTAAACCTTTTATTTAAAGTCTCTCCTTAAAGGAAATGCATCACATAATATGTGTTATCATAATGGGAAATTAACCTGAAGAAATAAATATTATATCACTTTTTTTTTCTTTATACTAGAAGACAAGAAGGTTTTAAAAATCTATTTCTCTGACCATCCATTCTCATCAATTTTTATCTAAGAACACCAGAAGTCGCTCTCTGCCTCTTGGCCCTTTTAATGAATTCAGCTTGGCTTTAGGATGAAAGCAGAAAGCAGTGCTCGGTGAAGGCATTTTGCTATCAGTAGACAGAAATATCACACACTGAGCCCTGCCCTACTAGCGCAAGACTGAAACAATCCCTCGAGATGCCATCTGTCCTTCAAGGTCAAGTCCCTGCATAGGTGCATTCCAGGAAGGGGACCAGGATCACCTGAGGGACCCAGGATGGCGTTCATATTTGAGATGTGACCTAAGATGAGAAGAAAGGAGAGAAAGAGCAACATGATACTTAACAGGTTCTGATCCATGGATCATGTGACCGCACATTTGGCTTCCTGCAACTTATAAATCCATTCTGTTCTAACTCGGCCGCTCGGATCGCAGACATTCTTCCTAAACAGCTGCAAAGGATAAGCCCCGCTGGTTGCCTAGCTGTGTGGAGTGCACCACAGAGGCAGGGGCAGCTCTCCATTTTTTCTTTATAAAAGATCTAGAGATTTCACTGCCCATAGTTTTTATTAACCGCATGAGCGTGTCTTTAAAGTGACCTTGTTCTATGGAAACTTTAATGCCAATCAGACCATATACTTTAAAAATTTAACAATAGAGATAGATTATCATAATTTACCAGTGTCCATGTTTAGCATTAAAAAGGAAGGCTAGGCTGTCATTGCCAACAAGAACGAGTTTAAAGAGCATTATGTTAAATTAACCAAGGCAAACACAGAAAGACTAACTTAACACCTGACCTCAGTTATATGTGGGATGTATAAAAAAATCCCTCAAATTCAGAGCAGTAAGATAATGGTTATGACGGGCTGAGAACGTGGAGGCTAAGAGCAGGGGAGTTGTTGGCCAAAGAGTATAGATCTCCAGCTGTCAAGCAAATAATACTAGCGACCTGGTAATCTAGCCATGCATGCTGAGTCTAATTTGATAGATACATGAAATTTGCTAAGTGAATATTTTCAACACACACATGTGCACACACACATACGGTTATAGGTATGTTAACTAGTCTGATAGTAGTGATTGCTTCACAATGACCCATATATCAAAATATCACATTTTACACTTTAGCTATATACAAATTTTGTTCATGAATCAAAGACCAAAAAAATGAGGATGATAATAGTTATTCACCGTTATATTTTATTCTTGTGCAGAGATTTTTTTCTGGGACATTATGGTTAATTTAATTTTATTTTTTTACATTTAGTGTGTGTGTTTATGTGTGTATGTAGATGTGTGTGTGTGTACATGTGTGTGCGTGTACATGTGTGCTGGTCAAATGGTTATCATAGAGAGCTTTTAGGAGTCTTTTCTTTCCTTCTAACGTGTAGGTTTTGGGGACTGAACTCAGATCCTCAGATTTGGCAGTAAGTACCATTACACATTGGCAATCTCACATGGTCCCCATTCGGTCTTCAAAGGTGATTCTTAACCAAGAGCTTTGATTTCTTACAGTGTGTGGAGACAGCCAAGACATAGTGATGTCTACCTGTGAATGATATGTCTAGTCTTGGACACAATTATTTTCATAGCATTTAGGTAAAATAAATTTCAAAAAAGTCAACAGCGTTCTTCCTTTCCAATCAGTTAAATAATCATAGAATTATAATCCCTTAGTACGGACAGGATCTATGATGCTAACACAGCTAGCTGGCAAGACCCAGACACATACATCTCTCCCTCCTCCTTCTGCATAGAAGATTTGGAGCTTCAGAATAGCCACTATAGGATATATTTACACCTTGGACTTCGGCAAACATTTCCACTTCCAACCCTCAGGGCATATAGTTAAATATTTACCAGCTCTAAACCCTAAAGCTGATAAGAGTTATCTCTGGACCCAACAATAAACAGTAGACAGTAGGATAATAGTGTCTACTCTAATAACATCTACCACACTTATATGCCATAACTAGACAGGAATGAATGATGCAATACAGAGAGGAAGAAACGCAAATGAATGCACTGCTAGGGCTTTTCTTTTTAATTAGTTTGCTGAGAATGTTTTACAATATATTTTCATCATATTCTCACCCCTCTTCCAACTCCTCCCAGGTCCATCCCCTTCCCTCCCCATTCAACTCTGTGTGGGTTGTTTTTTATTTTTAAATTAAACCCATCAAGTCCAATTTGTGCTGCACATACATTCTTAGATGTGTGGCTTTGCAGTAGAACATGATTGATTTACTGGGGGCTACACTCTTGAAAACTATTTCTGTCCCAGCAGCTATCTTCTGCTATTAGCTCTCAGCTACAGTTAAGACTCCATGCCCACCTCCCCTCTCCATGTTAGGGTTTGGTCTGTACCAAGCTCGCATGACCTATGGCTCTTATGCCTACTATCACAGCCTCTGGGAGTTCACTGTAGAGCCCTGCTACGCCCTGAAGACACTGTTTTCCTATAGTCAGTCACTGTCTCTGGTTCTTAGACTCTTTCTGCCCCTTTTCCACAATGGCTCCTGAGCTTTGGAGGATGGAATACCATATAAACATCCGGTTTAAGGCTGAGTATCTGCAGTCTCTCTTTGTTGCAGCTTTACTGGAAGTGAGTCTCTGTTAATTACTACCGAGTGCAAATAGAAGTAACTCTGATGAGCCTTAAGAGATGCATTTATCTATGATGAAAAGGTAAGAGTTACTTTAATATTATATCCACTTAACACAATAGTAGTGGTTGGCCTGTAATCTGTGTAGCCATGTAGTCTTGGCCCAACAATGACGCTGGGTATGGGTTCCATCCTCTAGAGTGGTGGTTACTCCGACGTTGTACCACTCTTGCATCAGTGGGCATGTCTTGTCAGGTCAGTTTTTATTATGGCTTGTGGTAATTACTTTTCCCCCTAGGAAGCATGCATAGCACCTTCCAGCACCAGGAAGTCTAGCCAGGAGATATGAAGCTTGTGGGTCAGTACCAGTTCGATACCTTCATGTTCTATGAATCATGCATGTGTGGTCTTTAGCCATACAGACTTACTGTAAGCTTTTAGAAGGTAACCAATAGCACTGGCGATAGCCTGTAACACTGGAGGATCTATGGGATCTCATTGGCCAACAACTCCAAAAGAGGTAATTCATTCCTGGCACTGGGCTTTTTATTTCTTCAGCTGAGATGTAGAGTCGGGCATTATTATCCTGTTATAGAGAAGCTGCATTCTAACTTTTTGTATGTATAGGAATACATATGTATGTGTATATATATTTATACACACACACACATATATATACATATACAGTGTATATATACATATGTATATACATATATATACACATATATACATATATGTGTGTGTGTGTGTGTGTATATATATATATATATATATATATATATATATATATACTTTAGTGCTATTTATCTCTCCTCAGATTCTTTCCTCTACCTTGTGCCCCCAACCCCCACCCCAATTTAACCCTTGCTGTTCCACCATTGCCCTTTAGGCCACCATATCATTGCGCTCTGTCTCTCCTTCCTTCAACCCCAACCCCACACACTGTCATTCTAAATAAGGAAACCCAGACCCAGAAAGAGCAACGTTGAATGTTTTCTCATTTGAGGATTTTTAGCCTTGAGTCTTTAGATATCTGTGTTTCATTTGGAAAACTCAGAGGTCAGGTAGAGTGCAGCTAGTTTTAATACATTATCCTTTTACTAACTATTAAAATTACTAGCAAGTCGGATTAGTTAAACCTCACATGACCACAGTGGGTAGCTGGAACCTTCCAGAAGTGTTGGAAAGGCAGAAAGACAGAATAAGGATTCTTCTGGAAAACAGTCCTTCAGCAAAAGTATGTTTGCTATACGTGTCTGTTACTTTTTCCTTCTGAAGAAAAACATACACACACACACACACACACACACAGATGCATATATATTATATAAAAAAAAAATCCAAAATAAAAGCACCTTTTCCCCCCACGATATTTTACAGTGACAGACCTTTCCCCAAGAGACAGGTTAGCAAATAAAGCAGGTTTACCTTCAGCTGCATCATTAGTTCTAATCCCTCCATGTTTTGTCACTCCAACTTCCAGCACCACACATTCTTCCTTCAGAACTTGGTAGTAAGGCTGCAGAGGGAAGTTGGCTTTTATTGATTCTGAAAGAACAATATAACGAGACACTGACAATAACGAACAGGTACAAAGCTGTTTCAGTTGGGAACCATTGCAGTCACATAACCCTTGGTTACATCAGCTTTTGATTTCTCTCTACATTGAGTAATATGGGAACTGTTCCCCATCCAGCCGGGCAGCTTCCACTTGCACAGAAAATGGTTCAACAGCGGCAGCTTAACTCAGTAACCTCATGGAAATGCCTTGGTTTGTCTCTCACATAAAACCAATATCGGTCATTTTATTTTACTAACAATTTCCAAGAGAATCAAGGCATGGAGCAGGTCTCTCTGAGGAAAAATTTATTTTCACACTTGATTTGATCCAGAAAGAGTTTTTTCGGAAAGGCGTGTGAACTTCATGAATTGTAGTGAGGCATCCACAGAGCCTGTAGTGAGGCATCCACAGAGCCTGTAGTTGCTGCTAAGGAACCGATCAATCTAGCAACTGTACGCATTTTCACAGTCCTAACTTTGGGTTACTTTTGTGTTGTTCTAGACAAACACAATAAGACTTTGGCATAGAAATTCCCCATGGTAGGACCGAGGAGATGGCTCTCTCAGTAAAGGCCTTGCTGAGCAAGCATAGAGTCCTGAGTTCAGATCTCCAGCATCCATGCAAAAAGCTAGCCGTGGGGTGCACACCTATAGTCCCAGTCCTGGGGTATCGGAAGGCTGATCCCAAGGGGAGCTCTCTGGCTGAAGAGGCAAGTTTGAGTGAGAGACCCTGTCTCAAGAGAGTAACAGAGATAAGTGATTGAAGAAGACATCCCACCATCAATCTCTGGCCTCCATATTTGCCTGCATGGATGTTCTCATACTTTTGAGCACATGTGTACACATACACGTACCACACACAATAAATTAAGAAGGAAAATAATTTCTCTGAAGTAAACAATTGAATGCAATACATGTTCTTAGTATACACCACTCTGAGTAATGAACCCAAGGACTATCCAAATAGTCTACCAACACCTACCAAGTAGTCTCTAGATAGACGATATTAGAGTATAGTCCCCACTTAAACATCAAAAATATTTCTTCATTTTGTTTTCCAAAGCAGACCCCTGTAAGGAAAGAAAAAAAATCAAAGATTAATGTTACTTCTTAAGTGACCATTTTTGTTCCCCAGATGGGAGACTCCTAGTAGCTGACGTTGACTGGGTTAGTGACCTCTTTGGCTCTCCAGGGACCTCCTGGGGCTAATAAGTTAATGTTGTCACACGTGCATCTCAGGGTTAGAGATTTCCCTCTCTACTTTGCAAAGACAAAGTAGAAGTAGGAAGGGACAAAGAAATTTCTGGACTTCAAGATAGGACACAAAACATTTCTTTTGCATTCCGTTTTTGAAAAGTGCCAAGTTTGCCACAAACACCCTCAAACTGTAGAATACCAGCCTGCATCAAGTCATTAACCTTTGAGGGCCTGTTCAAGGCAATGTACTGTGACTTTATTAATGAACACTTTAATGTGCTCTATAAAAGCTAACAAACAGAGATAGTTGCTATGATTCATCTAATTTAATATTCCATCAAATCTTTCAGTTTAAAGACCAATGCATTAAAAAAAAACAAAAAACAAAAACCAAACTCTCAAAATGGAAGTCCTCTTCCACTCCAATTAAACTTCAGTGCACCCAAAAACATCCATGAAAATTTAACATTAGGACACATATTTGAATAAACAACAATAAAAGAAATAAGTTTTACACAGTATGTATTATAACCCCAGAGAATGTTTTATTGATTCTTCAGACAAGTACGAGATGTAGATCTTTAAAAGAGACTTCTAAGACACACGTGGTCTACTGTGCTGTTTGGAGGCAAAAGATTCTACTGTAAGAAGTTGGATTTCCTGCTTCCAGCAAAGGCAAATTCCCCTGTCAGAATCTAATTTAAAACTTACAGCCATTTTGCAGTTTTTACTCAATGAGTTTCATACTTTTAAATCCTTACTCAAGTGCCTGGCTTTCTCTGTAAGATTTCTTCTTGTGTAATTAAAGTCTATACATTGCCCTGGTGACATCTTGGAAATCTGCCTCATTCTCATTCTCTTCCAAATCCCATCTGCAAAGATTCTTGGACTGAATCAGAAGTTGTGGTTTTGTCTTAAAGGGATCTTTCACATCTTTTCTTCCTTTTAAGGATGTCTGTCCTGCGTTCTGGATCAGGAAACTCTAACCTTTCTTGATTTTCTGTTCAAGATTTAGGTCATGGTTTGACAATACCCAAAATTAGTACAGTTCCAGGGAACTACAATCAGACCCTGTGAGCACACACTATGAACAAAGAAAGGGTGCTATAAATTATGTTACCAGGCCAATCCTCCATGTCACCAAAGAATGATCCGAGGGGATTATTATCTCTGTCTCTTCAAATCATCCTGTAGATATTGTAAGTGCTTTGCAAACTTTATTCTTTTTTATCTGGCTGTCAGATGGGTTATCTCTCATTTTAGGAAAAATGAGTCAAACACAGTGAAGTTAACTAATGACCGGAGCCTCCGATTAAACCAAGGCAGGAGGCTGCAGACACCAGGATTTTCCTATGGTTCACAACGGCGTGACTTAGCTCCAAGAACAGAGATTGGCAGGTTTTAGAAATTTTACCCAAGCCAGTTAATTTCTCACAAACACTTTGTTCGCTGTGCAAAGTTCTCAATCACACTCCAAAATAGATAAAGTATTTGTATTCCCTAATTTCTTATTTTTAATGCAGAACATTAAATCTAAGATGTTTTAACTGACTTGGGAAATGAAAGGCTACTATGCTCCCACTCTGAAATGTGAATAATTCACTCACATCAGCTGAGATTTGTGCAGCAAATTGGCTCATGAATCATAGGGTAGCCATACAAAGTGTTCACATGACAAAAACAGATCAATTTTAAAATTTCAGCTATCTGTCAATCTCTCTTAGAAACAAGGGGCTACATTTTATATTTTTAGTGAGGAAATTAGACCGGTACAGGGAAAGATCCTGGTCACACTCAAAATCATAGATTTTATGCTTAGCCAGGACTTTGGGTGAGTATATTGCACGGCATCCATCTTAAAGATAAAAAACACCAGGTTCCTGGAAGTTAAACGAGTTAGCAGCCATGTCAGGACCGTGGCTAATACACTCAAGTTCACCCCAAGCAACGCAGCTCTGTGTGGGCCTCACTCAGAGACCCAGTTACTCTGACCTTCCCCATTCCAGCCAGAAGTGTCTTTTTCTTGGGTCCACTGCTCCCATGTGACAATCCTGTTTATCTCATCTCATGAGCACTCAGAGACAGATGTGTATCTATAGGAATAGTGCATTTTTGTGAATGCTGGAGATTGTTCAAGGGCATTTTTGATAGGAACCAAGAAAACCCTGGAAAGCTAAAATGGGGCCCTTATACCTGTATAGGAAGCCTGAGCCAGAAGCAGCAGCCACTGGGTGGCTCTGTGGAGCATGATGAAGTCAGATGAAAGTCCTGAGTCTGTGTGATTGGTCTGGAGACAAGGGGCTACCCTCAGCCTGCCACTTGGATGAGCTCTCAATCCCCAATCGCTATCCTCTCCTACAGCTCTTGCTTTCAATCACTATCCTCTCCTACAGCTCTTGCTTTCATGGGTGTAGCTAAAACTCGACTTTTCTAGCTAGAGATGAAAGTACGGAACCACCCTCTCAAAGCCAAGAATTTGCAGGCCGAGAGGCATGTGAGACTGTAGGAGATGCTGGTTTAGGGACTCGTATGTCCTCACATGTAGCTGCAAGATCACACAAAAGGGACTTCAGCACACTGTCTAGGAGCTAGAAGCACCAAGAGCTCAACTGCCCATGTTCCACCATGACTGCACGCAGCACCATGCTGACTGTCGCAGAGTCAACCTGGAGCAAAATGCAAGAAGTCACTACAGCCTTGCCACATGTCCTTACTAGTCAAAGCTGTCTGTGTAGAGAAAAAAATCACTTAAAACATAGCATCAGATGTAGAGGAATGCTTTGTGATGAGCTCAGTCCCCCACAACCATATGCCTCTTCAACCTCTGTGTTCTGGAATGTTCCTTCACTAGTGTTCTCCAAACTCTACCTCTCTCTTTTTTACTTATTTTTTGTTCTTACTACATCTACCTTCCATTCCTGCCCTCCTGGTTCTCTCCTTTGGTTCCCTTCAAGGATATCAGGAAGCATTCTCTCGCTGCCTCCAAAGCCACCCTAAAATGAACTGTCCTCTCCTGTGGCTGGCAGAAACCCCACCCCCCACATCTTCCACACCAGTACCTTAAATTGCCTTTTGCTCCATTAGACTTTGAGCCTGTTCTTCCAGGTTGCAGCCCTAGAGTTCTAGCCACTAGGTCTGAGGTGAACTCTACTTCAACTTAATTGATTTGTAATTTGTTTGTAATTTTGTGCTTTTTATTGACTCAACTATATTTTTTTTTTCTGAAAAGCATCTATAAGTTTCATCTGGTTGCTGTGGGAACCAATGATATAAAAATATAAAAGAACATCTGCTGGATGCCTGGTAAGTATATGATGATTGACTACTTGGATAAATGAAGGAGCCAACTAAATTTCCCACCGGAAAGCAAAGAAAGGAGGTTGGTAAGAGTCATGAGAATCATTGACTCATTGCAACGAAATAATATAGAAAACGAGACGCACCCAGAGCATTTTCCCATGAAAGCAGAGGGGTGCTTACTCAGGGTGGAGCCTTTATGTCCATACTATCTTCTGCTATAGTGATCAAAGCAGCTTGAAGCCCTACCCGAGCACAGCCACATCACTCTGTTATGTCAGTAACATGTAAGGGAAAGTCTGCTGGGATCTTCTGAGATATAGTCCTTCTCTGAAAACTCCAGATCTACTTTAAATAGATTTCCTAACTACCCAGCTTTCACAGTGGGAAGACTAGAAGCATGTCGGCCAACTCTGTCCAAGTTGTGGTAAGTTTAACGATGGAAAGCAAATGTGCCAAAGATGGCAGAGTGTAAATGGTGGAAGGCCTGGATTAAATCACTAACTCATCCATGGGGACACATAGCCCAAGCACCTTAAGAGATAACTAAGTATCTCTACCAGGCAGCCATACTTATGGCTACATTACATCAACAACATATACTCACAACATCTTCACCTGTATAGAAATCAGGAAAGGACATCACTCCACTTTCAATTATCACTTAACACTTCTCTTTGTCAGACTAGAACTGAATATATATATATATATATATATATATATATATATATATATTTATTATATGTGTATACATTCATATTATATATCATTTATATCTGTATGTGTATTAGTCAGGAAATTATTTCATGACCCTATAATCACCACAAGCAGCTAAAACTTATGTGTGCCCCACTCTCCAGAGACCTAATATAATTCCAGGCCTAAAAGCCAAGGTCCATTCTGAGATGGCCAGGTTGCTTAGATTCATTTTCCCAGCATCCTCCATGTCTTCAGTCTTTCTTAGCATTGGCATATCTTCCCATTAGACCACAGGTTCTTTTAAAGTCAGGAACTGTATCCCAAGGATTCTTGTATTATCCTTCAGATATCCAAGCAGGAAGTAAATAACACTTAGTCGGTAATCTTAAGCCTTATCCTTGCAGAGAAAGCACAGATGTGAAAAGAATGATAAGTCCAAGCAGCCATTTAACAGCTGCATGTAGGATAAAGTCAAGTCAAGGTCACTCGGGTCGAAGCCATAAAAGAAGGTTCCAAAGATCTGCCTCAAACTATTCCTTGGGGTGAATATGACTTAGACAGGAAGAGGAATAGACACCCATGCCAGTCAGGATGCACGGTATGAGAAATTGCAGACAGAAGGACTGATTAAGGACAGCAAAGAATCAACTTTAAAAAACTAAATAGAGAAGGTGCCTGACGTCAGAGGGCAGAAGGTCTTTACTGCCAAGTTGGTATCCTACGCTTAAACTTACAGGAATAAGGAGCCATTGGGGGTTGGAGGAAAAGTTGTAAATATTTACTTAACAAATACTATTTTCTACGTTCCTTGCTGTGAAGACTGAGTGACTCTTGGAGAGTAAGCTGGAGGTGGGGGTTCCTAGCATGTGAGGCTCAGTGTTCAGTCCCCAACACCATGAACTGCTAACGACGTCTGTATTACTTATGCAAGAAGCTGCACTGTCAGGAGACAATTTGGAAATAGAATTTCCAGAGCCAAAGCGGCTTCTTCTCTCTTCCTGGTGAACTTGTTTAATAAGTTCTAATAATTGTATTTGGATATTAGATATCTTTACATTATTTTTCCAAGAGAGAAAATTAAAATAACACTCCCACTTTTATCCGTCCCATTTGATCTAGTCCAGGGCAGACACTTATAATAATCTCACATCCCTTTTTTGCAGCCTACCACCACACGGTTCCACACATGACGACCTTTGTCCTGTTTTGTTGCTTTTCTTCATTGGGTCAGGCCCTCACCCACACTCCTCTCATCCTTACATAGGCACTTCCTCATCATAAATATGTATCATATGAGATATATGTGTATATATGATGTATGAACAAATACTTGATATATATTTGTACAATGTCTATTGTTTTATATTTAACAAAATGGAATAATTTTGAAATTTGAATGAATGGAATTTTGCTTTAAATTTCATTCTCTCTTAATTTTTATTATAATTTTTCTTTTAGAATTAGCCCATATGAGCAAAATACATAATATTTCCCCCACCTGCTATATGGTACTCCATACAAAATAACCATTTGGTATGTATCTGTTCTTCCAGTAGAAGGCATAGATGACTGATGTCAATTACTCATTTTCACAAAATAATGCTAAGAAAGATATTTTTTGCTTCCTGGTTCCTTTAAATTTTCCTCTGGAACATGTGTTCAGAAATGGAATCGTAGAAGTATGCAGAGAATATGATTCATTTTTCCCAAAGGATTTTGGAAAATTGGAGGGGACATCATTAATAATATTTCAGAGTCTTGATTTCCCTGCCACCCTGGCGTAGGAGGGTCTCTCTGTCACCTTCATCTTACAGCATGTTCGCCCTCCATTTCATTAAGACTGTCAGATTGTTTCTGAATTATCATCATTCCCTCTTCCTGTACTGATGACATAACCCAGGCTTCTAAACCATTGTCGTTCTGATGAGGCTAAAATCTATATTGTTCTCATACTTGTGGCTTTGAGCTCTGGGCAGATGCCAGCTCATCACCTGTCATTTTCTGATCCCCTTGCAGGAGTTCTTTGTGTATTCTAATATCAGTCTAGATCCGGGGTCAGATGGATTCTTTCTTTGTTAAGAGTAAGTTTTAAGCATTTCACATATCTTCTCGCAACCTGTCATCTCTACGTCAAGGGTGGTAGAACACTTAAGAGTTTACAGTTACTGGGCCCATTATTTTCTTTTTAAGCAAATAGGTGAATTTAGAGAGTAGATGATCAATTCTCCTTTAAAATAATAAAAGGACAGGCTCCAGCTGATTCTACATTGTTGCATACTGTCTCTAATACAATGATAAGGTGACTTGGATGAAGCCACTATTTTCCTGTATGTGGATGGTTCTTAAACTTGAGTGTGTGTCTGTGACATATGAAGCAGAGCCTAGACTCAGTATCCTTCACCAGGTCTTCAGGGATGCCGATGCCCTAGTCCAGGAGCCACTGAAACAGAATTGGGGCTGGATATAAGACAGTAGAGTCTACAAACAGACCAACAAAACACCCGCACAATAAGAACAGTGCCAAACAGACTACAGAGAACCTTGGAGATCACCGAGCCAGCCTCCTCTCTTGAGCACCTGAATCACAGTGCCAGTGCCTTCAGGTCTTCTGCTCATTTCCAGGGTGAGGCTCACAGTATAACACTAGACAAGAGGAGAAAAGACCCTTCTCATTGTGCTGCTGCAGCTCCCAGCGCCTCTAATCGGGAACAACCTTCCGTTTCATCCTCTGTAGGATGAGTCCTTGACCTGTTTCACAGCTGACTTTTTAACCAAGGCTTGAGATGACAGAAAGATGAAATGTTTTCATCCCAGGACGCCATCCTCAGCACACTGGAATTCAGAGAGCACCAAGCTTACTTCTTGTACTCTCAACATTCTTAGAGTAAGGAAGTTAAGTATGCGCAACCACCCCATCCCACCCCCCAACTTTGTCATGGATAGAAGACTCTGCAAGAAACTCCAACAAACTCCCCAGTGTCCAGAGCAAACAAAACCTGACTCCATAGCGTCCCCTGTTTCAAATTCACACGATGCAAAACACACCGGCCGAATTAATGTCACTGCAATTTGCCTGGCAGCCAGCATTTAAATCACCAAGATTGCTGCTCCGAGTTTTAGGGTGTCGTTTTCCAACCCTGATAGCCAAGAGCTGGGAAGGAACAAGCTGGAAAGAAGGGTCATTAGCTGGCCTGGTATGCAGCGACTTTCCTGGTGGGCAACTAATTAGTATTCTACAAAGTATCTGTATATTGCTCAAATAGACATTGTTTGTGTCTTCCGTCAGTGACAGGGGGAGATTGTTCCATAGAACACCTTAGCTTTTAATATGCACGGTTTGTTAGGAGGAAGGCTCAATTCATATTTCCCTTGGTTTGATGGTAAGTGAACAGCAGTGGCAATATTAATCTGTAGTAACCTGTCAGTGAACTCTACAGCTAATATGATGTAGTTATGATTTTGCCATCAATCAGGACTGAACAGGCTCTGGGCAATCCTTACAGCACAGCCTCAAAAAATCTAATTGTGCAAAAGCTTCATTGGTTTCCAACATTTCTTTTTTATCTGTCACGGGCTTTAGGCCTGGTACACAACCTTTTATTATTGGCCTTATTGCATTAGCTTGTCGGACAAAGACGACAGGGCTAGGGCAGAGGGTTCCCCTGCATTCCATCATTTGTTTGCATGCAGGATTTTATTTGACAGTCCCGTATTGTTTTAGATGTAGATAAAAATTATTAGGACATATGGCATCATATGAACTTTTGAACTGCCAATTGCCTGTGTGTCCTAAAGGACTGGAGGCATTTACAAATTCAGCTCTACCTACAGAGAGAGAGAGAGAGAGAGAGAGAGAGAGAGAGAGAGAGAGAGAGA
>JADRCC010571642.1:2493-13736 GCA_019843855.1 Hylomyscus alleni
GTGTGTGTGTGTGTGTGTGTGTGTGTGTGTGTGTGTGTGTGTGTAGACTCCATCCATGAGGGATTTCCAGGGCACCAGGTTAAAGCCCCTGAGTTGAACCTCCTTAGTACTGACTGCAATTGTTATTTTTACTAACATGGTGAAATGCATGAAGGGTCTGCCCTCTCCACCGTTTCTCTGTGTGCATGTGTTGATGTGTGCTGCTCTGGGTGTGCATGTGCATGTGTGTTGGTGCAGTGCATGAGTGTGCTGTGTGGAAGCCAGAGACAAGCTCAGGTATTGTTCTTCAAGAGTCATCTGCACTCTGTGTGATAGTCTCTTATTGGCCTGAAGCCCGTGAAATAAGCTAGTCTGGCTGGCCAGTGAACCCCAGGAATCTGCTCCTCGTTCTCTCCCCAGCCCTGGGATACAAGCACGTGCCAGTGTCGGCTTGCTGTTGTTGTTGCTGTTGTTCTGTTTTCCCTTACGTAGGTTCTGGGGATGATACTTGGGTCCTTGTGCTTGCATAGCCAGCATCACTGACTGAGCTACCTCTTCAGTCCATTCTTGATCACCTCTAATTGGACAGTTGGGCAGCGCTCAGCATCTAAGCATGCCTCGGTTGTACCAACATCATTGACTCTCATCTGCAGAACTCTGTAGTAATCTTGTAAGATGGAAGATCTGAACCCACCAGATAACAGTTCCTCACTTGGTCCCTGTTCTGCTCTCTGTCTCTTGGATCTGGCAGTGAGGGGAACCATTCAGTGTTAATTCTTTGGTGACAGGATTGCTGATCTGAGCACGTTCCCTGGGCTCTGACCCTGTCCGGGAGAAGAGGGGCAAAGAAACCTTCTCTATTGGAGCTTCCTCTTGCAAACCAGCTCCGATGGGGGTGGAGTGGCCCCAGGTGACTGTCCTGACTGATTAAGGATGGGAGGGAAGATGGAGACATATTAATGACAAAGAGCATAAACGTCCTGCTTGAAAAATATATGGTTGAGATCCTTACAAGTGCATCTGTGGGGTGGCAATTAGTTTAACAGCACAGACACCCCCTAAATTTGTGTCTCTGTGTCTGTTTCCTTCCTGTCTGGCTCTGACTGGTCCCTTGGGAAGCTATGCCCGAGGGTTCCTCCCCATTCTATTCCCATACTTCTTCTTGTGGTAATTCTCTCTCTCTCTCTCTCTCTCTCTCTCTCTCTCTCTCTCTCTCTCTCTCTCTCTCTCTCCCACCATACAAGAGACTCAGATGGAATGCAAGTGTCTCACAGGGGAAATATTCTATATTGCGCAATTTCATGGATGCACATAATACATTTTGATAATATCTAATGTACTCGACATTCCTCTCTCTTATCTCCCTCCCCCACCTCCTGGAACCTTTCTCACACTCTGCTTCTACATTCAGGTCTTTTTATTTCAGTTTTAAATAACCTACTGTGTATAATCAGGGTTGCTCAAGTGGATGAACTTGGGCATGGGCTATTTACTGAACGAACATGGGCACCTTACCAGTGGCTACACCCTTAAAGGAGAATTACTCCCCCTTCCCTTCCTGACAGCCAGGAAGCCCCTTGCCCATCCATGCTGGATCAGCTCCAGTCGGGGTGGAGTGGCCCCAGCTGACTGTCCTGACTGATTAAGGATGGGAGGGAAGATGGAGAGATATTAATGACAAAGGACATAAACGTCCTGCTTGAAAAATATATGGTTGAGATCCTTACAAGTGCATCTGTGGGGTGATAACTCCTCCTGTGGCTCCATCGCTGGCTTGATGCTGTGCAGGATCCATGGTTGCTGTGTGTTCAGGAGTGCAACAGGCACATCAGGGCCAGCAGATAGTTTCACAGCAGCACCCCTCCCCTGCCCCATCTTCTAATTTCCTGGCTTTCATTCGACAACTTAAGAACCCTTCTGCATATTTGACCAAAATATCAGTGGTGTATGGTATTTAGATGAGAGGCTCAGTGGGTTGATGGGAGCATCTCAGACCTGTGAGTCACTGGAGTGTCCAAATCCTTAGTTCAGGATCCATTCCCCAGGTCCATGTTTGCTGGCATTTATTAATTAGAAATATGAAGGAAGCTGGACACAGCAGCACATCTATAGTACCAACGCTTGGGAGGTGGAGGAAGTAGATCAGGGGTTCAGGGTCCTCCTCCACCATGTAATGAACTCAAGGCTAGCCTGAGCTATGAGACAGAAAAAGGAAGTGTAGCATAGCAGCACACTTGCACGTGTATGGCTCTTCCCGTGACCTCCCATCTGACTTCAGACCTCGTCCCTCTACATTTTCCTCCTGCTCCATGGCCAGTCTTCCAGTAAACCAGTGACTCCTAAACCCTGAGTATGCTTCAGCACACCCACTTGTCTGCGGGCCTGAGTTGACTCCTTCTGTGGCGGCGATGATTATTTCTGTTCTCTTTCACTTCAGTTCTCGGATAATGTGGAATGTGGATCTGAACAGGTTTTGACCATTTTCTGTACTGCAGGGTATCTCAGGGCCACTTGAGCTTTGAAGTAGACTTGTCATTGTAGGGAGTTGCTGGGGATGTCCCAGAGAGACCTAGACAATCCATACTCTGATCTTACTCCCCTCTCATCCATTCTCCATCCACATGCAAGCCGCACAGATCTCTATTGACCAGACTCCCATCCTGCCTCTGCTCCCTGCACGGCCCCACTGCCTTCCATCCCTTTGTCAAGTTCTAGGACACCCCCCGCCTGTGTCCTGTCATCACTAGGGTTCCCCTATCTGACTTATGCCTGATGTCCAGTGACAGCAGTGTCAGCTGCAGATACTCTCAGTCCCCTCATTGGAGAGTCTGCCTCATTAGGGACCTCTGACCACCTCAGCTCCAGAAGCATCTTGCACCAATGGGTGTCTCAGGAGGGTCCGCAGCTGCCTCCGCCTCCCCCTTTGCCTGTATGCTCTTCATTTTCACCATCATGGGGGTCCCTCTCCAAATCATAACTGATAATAGACCAGCAGCCTTCAAAAGCCATTGGTTGCAAAATTTCTGTGAAAATTGGAAGATTGTCCACCATACTGGTATCTCCCCAAATACCCAGGGTCAAGCTGTCATTGAAAGAACACTTAAAAAACAATCAAACAGGCACAAGGCTACCTATCACCAAACACCCAATTGAACCTGGCATTATTCACACTTAGTGTATTACACATGTCTATGCTACCCAGGACAAACCTCCCATTGTCTGTCACTGGAGTCAGTCAACACATATACCACCCATCCTGGTCAGGTGGAAGAACCCACTAGATGGGTGTTGGAAAGGGCTGATCCCCTCCTAACAATAGGAAGGGGCTTTGCCTATGTTTTTCCATAGGACCAACCTAGGCCTGTTTGGGTCCTTGCCAGGAATGTCCAACACTATGGATCAAGGACAGATAAAAAACAGTAGAGACAGACCCCCAACCAGACAACAAGATAGATCTCTGGAAGGATGTCCATTACCTAGTGGCAGCTGCCCAGGATGTGTGCCCCTCCACAGGCTTTCCTTTCCTCTGTTTTTATGGCTGTCTTTGTTATTCTTCATTCTAACTGCTGCTGCTCAGCCTCTCCCCAACCCTCCCAATTCCAACCTCTGGAGAGCCTTTGCTAGGGACACGAACAGCACTGCCCACTGGGAAGATGTCAGACCAGGGTGGAATTCCCCTACACTCCGAATCTACCTCCACTACCCCAGTCCTTCCCTCTGTTTCCCTTACTTCCAGGAGGCCTTCCTCCACCTATGGAGGCTACAGATGTTGGGGTTGCAGAATTGAATCCCCTAGCCTCGGTGGCACCATGCTTGCCAACCTTAAGCCTCATTTTCAGCTTTTCATCAATGATCCCTGGATGAACGATACTCACAGCACATCCAGTATACAGCCAACCTCCTTCCTCTGACCACCCACCCTAACGCCTCCCAATGCTTCTTCTGTGTTCCCCTCTCCCAGCCATTATTGTCATCTGTTCCCATTAACATCTCTCTTCTCATGGTCATCACCCACACAAACGTTACAAAAGCATTCCTCTCTTCAACCTCCCCCCGCCACCTTTGTTTGTAGGGACCTTGTCAAGATTCCACCCTGCATGTTTCTGTAGCATCACTGTCACTAAGCCAATATGTGCTACCCCGCCCCTCACTTCTCTGGTGCCCAAACACTACAGGTTCCTGCATTAAACCCCATTTTCAAGGTTACTGCACTCCTGTGACAACTATTCCCCTGGTCTATCTCTATGAGCCTGAGGAACTCACTTTACAGCTGGGAAGAGACCTAAGAAAACCAGAGGTCTTCATCCCTCTACTTGTATGGTTAGGTATTGATGGCCATCTGCATGGGGGCAGCCGGAACTGCCCAGACACACCATCCAGCCAGTGACGTCCAGGACAAGCTTGACCAAATGATGGCCTCCACTGTTGACAGTCTCAAGTCTCTTATCGGGGATTGTGCTCCAGAACCAGAGGGTTCTGAGCTTAAATTATGGCTGAACACGGAGAGAGTTTCGTTTTGTTGGGGGAGGAATGTTGTTTCTATGTTAACAAATTTGGACCGATGGAACAGGATATGTTACATATGCTGAAAGATACCAAAGGGATCTCAGAGCACTCTCTGTTTCTAATACTCCAACTCCCTGGTACTCAAACCCTTTTCGTGACTGGCTTCTCCCCCTTCTTGGTCCCCTCTTGGCCATCAGAGCCCGGCTCCTCCTGACACCATGCCTTGTGCAATTTTTAAAACTACAGATAAGTAGCATTGCAAAATTCACTGCTAATTGGGTTCTGGTTCAATACCATGCCATCCCCAGCGTAGAAGCTGAGGGATACAATGATTACCTCACCATTATAAAATAACTCAGGGGAAAAGGTGGGGAAACACTGGTAATTAAAGTTGAATTTTATCATTAAGCAGATAGCTTTCTGAAGCTTTCTGTGCATAAGGGAGGCTTCTACTTCTCTGACCTTATCTGGGGAGTTCAACGCCCCCCTCCACTTCTACCTGCAGGATGTCACGCAGCCTTAGTTAGATTACAGGTTCAACTTCCTTTCTACTCTGTAGATAAGAACCTGATCAGCTAGCACCTGAGATTCCTGAAACGTTAATGCGGCATTAGCCTTCAGCCAATGACCTTTGCCCATCTTGTATATTCTAAGCCCTGTATCCCAAATGATACAAGCCTTGAATCATTCCAAGTGAAGTTGACCTGTCTGCCCACAGCTGGTCCTGGAATTGTCACTCACAGGGCTTCTGGAATACCACCCGTCTCCCATCCATCATCTCTGCTCTCAGTGCCCTCATGGACCCTCCGGGGACAGGCAGGGTCACACAGAACTATGTGATTTTTTTGATCTGGGCCCAAATACACCTGGGGGCAGGCTTTCTAGGAGACCACATGCTTGTATAACCTTCTTCCCTTCCTTCTGCCACGATGTACTTGTAGCCACAGAAAGACCTTCCCACATCTTTACGTTCCATTTCCCCCAGACTTAACCGCTCCTTTGGGAATATGTGCTTACTTGACTTACTAAGTGACTAACAATGCTGTGTGGGATCATGTCTGTTTTTCTTCACTGCTACACTGTCAGGTCTCATACAAGCTCCAGATGACTAAAAAGAGGGACAGCTAAGGACTGTGATGGATTGTAGAGAATCATCTCCGAGGAGGAGGGTCTCTGTGAAGGACTGTCTGGGTTGCGCCAGCCTGTGGGTTTATCTGTAAGGGAATATCTGGATTTCATTAACTGAAGGAGGAAGACCTGCCACTGTGGGTAGCACCATTCTCTAGGTGGGGGATTTTGAACTGTATGAGAATGGAAAAGGGAACCTGAGCCTAAATATGCATTTTATTTTATTTGAACATGGAGGGACTTTCATTTTGTTGGGCAAAGAATGCTGTTTCTATATTAATGAATACAGGCTAATGAAACAGGATATACGTATGCTCAAAGATATCCAACATGATCTCAGGGTACGTTATTTGCCTAGTATCTGTTCTTGACTGTGGATGTGATGGGCTAACTGCTTCAGGTTTCTGCTGCCTTGGCTTCCCCACAATGATGGACTGAACCTGGAACTCTAAGCTGAAGAAACACTTTCACCCCCAAGTTGTTTTTTCCCCCAGGATATTTTATCACAGCAACAGAAAATGAAACTAAAACAGAAAGCTGCATAGACATAAAAACACGAATGGGAACCATTTGTAAACTATACCAAGCAGAGGGGCTGGAGGGATGGCTCAGGGGTTAAGAGCATCAGCTGCTCTTGCAGAGAGGACTGTGGTTCAGTTTCCAGCACCTATAAGGTAGCTCACAACCATCTGTAACTCCAGCTTCAGGGGACTTGACATCTTCTGGTCTCTCTACGAGCACTACACTCATGTGATACATATGCAAACAGACAAAACCTCATACCCAGAAAATAAAAATAATTTAATCTAAAAAATACACCAGGTGGCAAATGAGTATCTAGACTATATTAAAAGCCTTTGCAAACAAGAATAAGCAAACATCCTAATAATTTTTAAAAGTATTACTTGGAAGTAGTTCATGCTTTCAATTCTAGCGTGTAGGAGGCAGAGGTGGCATGGAGCTTTGTACACTCAAGGCTAATATCTTGTTTACATAGCCCAGATCAGCCAGGCCTACATAAAGAAACCCTGTCTCAAAACAAAAAACACATGAGCAGACTAATCTCACACGCACAAACATAAGAGACAGAGAGAGACACACAGAAAGAGACAGAGACACAGGGACAGGCAGAATTCCTAACCCTTGGGGAAGCATATCAGTGAGCGGCAAATTAAAACAACAGTGAAAGAATATTTAAAAATGATTGAGTTGCTGAAACTTATTTTTATAAAAATACCATTGTCAGCAGGGCATGGTGGCACACAGCAGTGATCCAGGCACCTGTGAGGGAGAGACAGAAAGAACTGGGAAGTGTTTTGAACTGGGAGATCAAGTTCAATTATGTTCCACAGTGATGTTGAGGCTACACGAGACCCTATCTTTCAAAAATGAAAGCAGAACCAAAGAGATGTCCCTCAAATAAAATCATGGGGTCAAAGAGGAGCTAGAGAGGCAAGCATTCTCATTCAGGACTAGTGCAAGGACAAGGGGTGCCCGAAATAGAACATGGTTCCATCAGTGGGGTTCTTTGCCTCCATCCTGTGTCCTCGTGCCTGGAACCCATGCCCTGTGTTGGTCAGTGGACACTTCTTAAACAGAACGGAGGCGACTAGGGAGTATTCATCTGAAACTTCAGGGTTTCACTGCCTTTCTTTTAGCAATCCCAATTCCCAAGGGTATGCTTAGCCATTAAGACAGAAATGTTTCTTTAAGACCATCCCTTAGAAAACGGGATGCTACCAAAATGTCCTTAGGGTGGCAACCCACTTATACTCAGAAATCTGCTGTCATTTATCACATTTGAACTTGATACATTTGGAGAGTACTGAGCATAGAGGATCACGCTTTTGATTACACTAAGTGGAAAAATTTTAAACTCTATATACACTGTAATCTTGATTTTTGTCTTAAAAAATCACATTTGCTAATAGTTGTCTGAAAGATTTTTTTTTATTATTCATTTCGTTGTTTTCTCTTAATGTTCCAAAGTTTTAACAGTAAGTTTTATAAAAGTATTGCTTTTATAGTCAGAATAAAAGAAAGTTTTAAAATGGAAAGTACAGTTAATACCTAACTTGTGACCAGCCACAAGTAGGGCGGTGACTCAAGGTGGCATGTGTCCCACCACTGCTCTCCGAGGGTCACTTTCTGGTGGGTTAAAGAACTGGCCTCTTGAGTGAACTTGATCTGGCTTTATTTAGACAACAATGGGATGAAACACAGGACGCCGGGCACTGTCATTCTCATGTTCTTAGCGTCTGTTTTTCCATGACCTGGAAAATCTTAAAATACAGTCTCTCCTTAAAAAAAAAACCCACAGGTCCTTTGACTGGAATGACTCTCCCGTGGCTCACTGGTCTGTAAAAGACATTAGGATTCGACATGGGGTTGACCTCCATTCTTTGTCTTAGTTGAAAATTTCCCCACATGGGCTGGTTCAGGATTCCCAAGAGGAAGGCAATTAAGTGACCCAGCAGGATTGTGTAGGCCTTGGTCTGGGCTTATCTTGATTAGGAGGAAGTGGATGTCTACTTGGTCCAAATTTAGAGCACAGAAAAGAGCCAGATGTTTGAGACTGTGACAAACGCTGTCCCTGTGGGCTTGCCTTTCTTCTCGTTTGGTGGATGTCTAGCTTTGCCCATGAGGGTACGAAGCAGAGAGAAGATTAGGGCCCACTTTCCAGCATGTCTGCCACAGCCTGCATCCACAGAAAAGCTCATTTTCATGCTGTGTTGTCAGGAGCCTGGGCGCATCCCTTTAGGAATGTTGGTCGAGGAAGCTTCTGTCCTCCCTAGATTGAGTTTAGGATGAGGATCTGATAACCGAAGCTCTTCATTGATCCGGATCCCCTCCAGAATGGTTCCTCCCACTGTAAGAGGAGGAGGCAGGGATTGTGGCAGCTAGGGGTTCTGTGTGGGAGTTATCAGGAGCTAAGCACACACAGGAGAGGTGGCACACAGCTGACAGAGGTCTGGTTTGAACCCTCCTGAGCATCTTCTTAACCAGGTGATCTTGGACATTTAATCTCTTGCCTGTCTGCCCAGTCCTCTCGTCCCCTGAGGCAGGTGGTATTGATATTAGTGATACTGCTGATGAAGTTCGTGAGTGTTATCCTTTAGTTTTATTTATTTATTTATTTATTTATTTATTTATTTATTTATTTATTTAATTTTATTTTTTGATGTATAGTAAGCGTGCAGCCTGGTGCTTGCTGCAGCCTGGAGTCTACTGCATCATTAACTCTTCTTTGCACTCACTCATTCCTTGGAGGAAAGTCACTGAGCTGACTAGGTGCAGAGCACTATGCCAGGAGCAGGGACCTCAGATGGGATAGTACACAGGACCCTTCCTCCATCTCGTAAGGCCCAGACTTTAGGGCTGAGACCCCACTGGGAACTGCCCAACAGGTTGTTTCCGTGTGGTGTCCTGGCACCACTGGCTTCCTCCCTTCCACAAATATACTAGGTACCTTTGCTCCTTATGGCTCAGAGGTGGAGGCAGGGTCATCAGGGTCAAGATCCCATCTCCTAGGCTATTGGAAACTTTTGAAGATGCAGCTTAACCACCATCTGTTGGACACAGGAGCCTTCTCTTGCCCCTAAAGCAAATCTGGAGTGTTGCTGGGTCAGCACAGTACTCTGCTGAAGCTGTGTCTGCCTCAGATTCCTTCGAAGACACTGAGAGCTTTCAGGACAGATTTTCTGCTTGATTCAGGCCCCAGTGCCTAGCAGGGGTAGCACACTGTAGATGTGTAACAAATACTTGTTGATTGACTAACTGACAGGGCCATCACAGAGGACATTTCTGCACTGACTGTGTGAGAGAGAATCCCTTTCCGCCATGATGTCTTATGAGACCATGAGATTTGCTCTTTGGATACCCGAGCCTCTTCTAATCCCAGCTGCTGCCACGAGTGAGCTGAGGTTCCTCCATCACAGAGAAAGTGCCTGCCTGAGGGCCTTGTTCTCAACATGGCTTTAGACTGTAACTGTGTCAGCACCGTCTTGGGAGAGTGAGCCCCTTGTCCTGGGGCTGGCCAAGGGCCAGTCCGTTTGCTTTTCATTGTGTGGGAGACAGTTTAATGGGAGTGGAGTTACTGAGGCTGATGTTGCAACAGAAATAATTGGCTGTAAGGCTCCATGTACTTCAGGGACCGGGACACAGAGATCTGATATTTTGTTTCCTCATTTACTTGGTGGGTGAGTCAGGGATGGCTCCTTCTCTCCTCTGGACCTCGTCCAAGGAATGGTGATTGTAGAGAGGAGTTGGGGTGGCTGATGATTAAGCTAGAAGGTTCCTTCCTGGTACGATACGCCTTCTCTAGCTTTCCTCCTTGTATCAGATTGATGGAAGGCCAGCTGACTCGGAGTTGGTGGAAAGTGGTGTGGATGGAGTTCTGGGAGAAGGTCCAGCCTTCTGAGCTCAAGGTCATGGGTTTAGGAATCAAGAGCTCAGACAAACCCTGAAGCCATGGAGCAAGACCCACCCATAGGAGGGGCATGCTCAGCACACTCTTGCGGAAAGTGTAAAGGGGAAACAGACTAGAGTCCTGGAGGATAATGACCGGATCTACCCATGATGGATGTCTGGGTGGCTCTTCCAGACAGAACATGTCTAGGACCCACATCCTAAAGTGAGGAGCCGTGTTCCCAGCCAGCCTGCCCTAACCCCTAGCATGGAAGGGTCTTGGGGGTGGGTTTGCTCAGCTACCATACTTTAAGGATACACTATGGGGTTCTTCTTGTAACTCACTGTTTCAAAGACGTAATGGCAGGGTCCACTGAGAAGAAATGAAACTCACTCACTCTAGAGACTTACGGCATATAGGTTTAAAAAGAACTGAGATGTGATCCTGGGATGGTGGTCCTCCATGCCTCTAATGCCAACCATTGAGAAGCTGAGGCAATAGTATTATTGCAAGTTCAAGGCCAGCCTGGGCTAAGGGTGAGTAAATTTCAAGGGACTTAGAGGTGAATCGATGGTTAGAAGTACTGGCTGCTCTTCCAGAGGACCCATGTAAGTCCAGTTCCAAGGGGGATCCCACAGCCTCACACAGACAAACAAGACAGAAGTGCACATAAAAAAAAAGAAATAAACAAATTAAAAAAAAAGAAGAGTGAGTTTCCAATCAGGCTGAGCTACAGAGTGAGACCATGTCCCAAAAGAAAAGAAAAAGAAAAGAAAAAGGAGATAAGTTGTGAATTTTGCTGTTTTGACATTCTAATCTATCATTCTACTGTGCCATCACCATCAAATTCTTGAATATTTCATCACTTCCAGAGAAATTCTCAGTATGTGGCAGTCAGTGCTAATATACCCAGCCCTAGCCACCGCCAGACACAGATCTATCTTCTCTCTCTGTGAATTTGCTTTTTATATATTTTTTTTTACATGTGGCCAAGTAGGTTTGGATTTTTCATTTAGCACAAAGTTTTCAAGGCTTGTGCACATTATCCCTGAACAGAGCAATTAAAAACCCCGTGTGTCACTGGATGTGGTTGGCTCACATCTGCAATCCCAGCACTTAGGAGGTGTAGACAGGAGGGTCAGGAATCCAAAGCCAGACTCAGCCACATAGTGAGTTTGAGGCCAACCTGAGCTATAGGAAACAGTACCTCCTCTCTCTCTCT
>JADRCC010571644.1:2930-24954 GCA_019843855.1 Hylomyscus alleni
CCATCCATCCATCCATCCATCCATCCATCCATCCATCCATCCATCCATCCATTCTCTGATTCTGGAGCTCACTAGTTCAGCTATACTGACTGACCCAGCAGGTTCTACTGATCTGCCTATCTCCATACTGCAGTGCTGAGCTTAGCATGAGCTACCATGCTGGGGTTTTACTTTGGTGCTGGGCAAATCCTCATGCTCGCATACTGGTATACCAACTGTGTCATCCTCCTAGTTCCTGGGTTTTGTTTTTTGTTTTTTTGTTTTTTGACAGAGTTTCCCTATACAGTTCAGACTGGCATCAAACTCAATCCTGTTTCAACTTCTAAGTGCTAAATTTTAGGCACCGCCATTCCCAACCTATACATTTATTTTTGCTAAACTACTGAAAAGCAAATCACATCACAGAAGATCACCATCCCCTCACACTAAAGCATCCATTCAAGACTGGTATACCTCTGCATATAGACCAACTAACATTAGAATGTGCTCGAGAACACTATATTGCCACTGCATCCTCAAAATTTCTCGATTTCCTGCAAGTTGTGTATCTCACAGCTGCTTGTTGTTGGGTCCAAATGCCTTCAGGGTTTATTTACGTGACATTTCACTGTTTGGTTTAAATCTAGAATAGTCTTTTATCCATGTTGACTCTTAAGGAATTCAAGGCAGTTAAGTAATGTTCTGTATTGTGGGATTTTATGCTTGTTTTCTTATAAACCTACTGAGGTAAATACTTCTGACCAGATATTAGTAATGCTATATACTTTGTCATATAGCATCAGAAGGCACATGTTGGGTGGTGTCCGTAGATGCTACTGTGGTTAAAGAAATGGACACCAGGCCTCTGTCTTAGGTTTTCAGAATGCCATGTTTTTACGTGACAATCATGGACAGTCCCAGTGGTTTATGTTTTGAGTTATAGCTCTTGCCATAGCTGGTTTGACTATTTACACAAGTTCTGCAGTTTCATTTAAACCTAGAAAAATAGCATGAGTGAGTTATGGGGAGAGGTATAGTGAACTGCTGTGAGTTATACTAACCTTAACAGGAGTCTCTGAAACCCCCTGTTCTCATGTTCAGTCTAGATTCTAGACTCCTGAGCACTGCTTCTCATCCTGTGGATCTTGACCCCTTTGAGGGTCACATATAAAGTATCCTGATATTTAGATATTTGCAATTCATAATAATTGCAAAATTACAGTTATAAAATAGCAATGAAATAATTTTTATGATTCAGAACAACAAAATATCAATGAAATAATTTTATGGTTGTGGTCACCACAACATGAGGAACTGTATTAAAGGGTCACAGCATTAGGAAGGTTGAGAACCACTGCTCTAGAGAATGATCGTCTGCTCTGTAGCCATACTAGCAGTTTCAAATAAGCGAGTTAAGCATATAGCAAGCAAAAGTAGTCGAACAGATGGCAAATAGCAGATAGATGACATCACTATCCTCGGTCATTACAACATCCAGCAGGAACAACAGGACTAGCCCAGTTGAAGGAGCAAAGTAACATCAAATAGAGTGCTTAGAACCCTGCAGCATTGACTGGGGAAGCCGCCTCCAGAGTCATGCTGGAGCTCTTGATTGAGAGGTTTTACTGAAAAGCAGAGTGGTCTCCACAGATGGGCTTCTCAGGGCCTGGTCCCCACCTAGACTTTTTGCTG
This sequence comes from Hylomyscus alleni, assembly GCA_019843855.1. Classification (NCBI taxonomy): domain Eukaryota; kingdom Metazoa; phylum Chordata; class Mammalia; order Rodentia; family Muridae; genus Hylomyscus; species Hylomyscus alleni. The sequence goes on from JADRCC010571644.1 coordinate 4,602, forward strand.
TTCTCAAGGGCACAAAGTTTTTTAATACCATTGGCAAGTTTGTTGTTCTTTTTCCTCCTTTATTCCCAGGTATGGTCAGGCTGTCCCACATTAAGGAGTCTTAGAAAATGTTTGAGACAGGGGCTAGAGAGATTGCTCAGTGGTTAAGAGCACTGACTGTTCTTCCGAAGGTCCTGAGTTCAAATCCCAGCAACCACATGGTGGCTTACAACCATCTGTAATGAGATCTGATGCCCTCTGGTGTGTCTGAAGACAGCTACAGTGTACTTTCATATAATAAATAAATAAATCTTTAATAAAAAAAAAAAAGAAAGAAAAGAAAATGTTTGAGACAAACATACTCAAGCCAGAGACAAGGTAGCCCACCTTATTCTTGATCTGCTCTCAACTAGCACAAACAACATATAACTATTTTACCACAACAATTTTTTTTTTTGTTAGCTTTTGGCAAAGATCTCACGTAGCTCAGGCTGGCCTAATGTTCTATATCAATGGTTCTCAAGCTTCCTAATGCCTTTGATCCCCTCCCTCATGTTGTGATCACCCCCCCCAACCGCAAAATTATTTTGTTGCTACTTCATAGTTGTAATTTTGCTACTGTTGTGCATTGAAAGGTAAATATCTGATATGTATGTTATCTGCTATGCAATCCCTGGCCCCCAGGATGAGAACCATTGCTCTGTATCAACTAGGGTAATGATCTTGAACTGATCTTCCTGATTCTCCCTCTTAGGACTGGGATGAAGGATACAGACACCACACACCTTGTGCTGTTCCGGAGATGTTTTGATATAATACAACCAGAACTCACTACACTCTTGGAAATGAAGGCAAATAAGAGAACAGGACCGAGGGTGGGGGGTGAGAGGCGATAAGAGGCGATGAGTCACAAGACGAATATCAGGAAACCGAACTCCGAACTCCGAGACCAGCATCAGGGTACAGATCAGAGTTCATTGCATAGCATATAAGCGTATATACAGTGTTTGAGCCAATTCCAAGCCCCTAATTCCTCGGCCAATCGTATCTTGCCATATTGTCACTGTGCCCCAATAAAAGCCCTGCCTGATGAGGTAACTCAGAAGGGGTAGGGGGTCTAAGGGCGTGGCCACCACCCTGGCCTCGGTTCTGTTTTGCTCTCACTGGTATGCCAGAGCCCTCTTGGATCTAATGCTGTGTGCCATAGACCAGGACTTTAGGAGGCACGGGAGCCTGTGGAGCCTAGCTCCTTCATGTTGACATCCACATCCCCTACAGGCAAATGCTGGCCTCTCTTTCCAAACACCCTTACCAGTATTTATGGTGACACCTTTATGGGTGTCTGAGTGAGCTCCCTGCTGGGTTGTATTTAGAAGGCAGGAGCCCACCAGACCCCAGGGCACTGTCTTTTATCGCCAGTAGAGAAACTGAATTCTCAGTTGGTGAATCAATAAGAAGGTAGTCATTTTTTCAACTCTTTAAACTGTAAGCCTGGTGTGTGAGCCTGGTGTCTAAACAAGGTGACAGCTGCTGAAAAAGCAGGTAGCTTTTGGGCTGGGGTGAGGCTGAGTGGTAACATGCTTGCGTCACATGTACAGATCATGGTTCAAGCCCCAGGACCACAAAATAAGAGTTACCTTTTACTCAGTAAGAAGAAACTGCTCTCTGTTCTAACTATCTCCCAAGCCCAGGGCTCTGGGTGCCCTCAGGGTGGCTCAGAGTTGCTGCCCCTAGCCACAGAGATTGGGCTCTGGTCACTTTTTTTCACTCACCTGAAGTCAAGTTTCTGTTTTCACTTCTGTAGGCCTGAGGGGCAACTTGGACTCTGCAGCTCTTGGACAAAATTCAAAACCGAGAACCACTGCTCACATTTTCTCTTGAAATCGTTCCTCCCTAGGAAGGGAAGTTGCTCATTAGCCGACGATCTGACACAAACAAGAAACTTTTGCTCTTTGCACCAGCTGATGCCCGCATCCAACCCATCTGGGCTTATCTGTTTTTTTTCTGTTTGTTTGTTTTTGTTTTTGTTTTCGTTTTTTAAAGCCAGATATGCTCTGAAGCAGTGTCTAATCCAGAAAGGAGTATATTGATATCTGGTCATCCAGTCCCTTTTCCTTTAAAGTAAAGCATTGATTTTTTACGCCATTTAATTTCCCAGTGGGGCAAAAAATGGAATTGAAAGAAATAAGCGCTGGAGTGGCTTCGAGCGCAGGCTTAAAGCATTTCCATTTCTCTGCCACCAGGCAGGTGGTTTTAAAGTAGAAAATAAACCTTTGGGCTAGAACTGCATGGGGAGTTTTTATTGCAAGGGTTAGACAGGAAAGTCAGGGGAGGATGCTGGGTGGGGAGCTACAAGGAAGCCATCAGGGGTTTCTCTCCATAGCTTTCACCTGAAGTCAGCTCAGCTTTCCATTTCAAAGGGGGCAGGTCATTTCCACAGGGCTCTCAGCCTCACTGTGGTTTGGTTTTCTTTTTTTAATGAATGCTACAACTTAAGCAATAATCTAGAAGAACAAAACTTTTGATTGACAGGGAAATTGTAGCTCAGGGAAGTGTTCACTGAGCCCAGAAAGGTATTGACAGCTAGTCACGAAAGGAATGCCTATTGACAGATCTGGAGGCAATCACAAACTAATCATGAGCTCTGTTTAGTCAAGGAAGCCAGTGTGCCTTATTTCTTCTTCAGATTGAAAAGCACGTGTCTTGCAGGTTGAAAAGCACGTGTCTTTCGATGTCTCTGGCTGTGGAGTCGATACTGTGAAATGGCCTTTTTTTTTTTTTTTTCAGTCTCTGTGTTCTTTACTTACTGCAGGATTTACTGCAGGATGCCGTGGGCAGGAAGCCTTGGGCGGTGCTGAGCCAGAGAACACACTGAATAGTCTAGAAGAAGTGCTACAAGCAATGTGCACTTTGGGTATATAGAAAAACCCAAATTTACCATTTACTATGATAGATTAGGGACTGATTATTTTAAAGTCTCTCTCCCTCTCTCTCTCTCTCTCTCTTTTGAGACCCAGGCTGCCCTCAAGCTTGTTCGTAGCTGAGGATGTACTTGAGTCTCTGAGCATCCTACCACTACCTCCCAAGAGCTGGGATTACAGGTGTTTATCACCATGCCAGGTTTATGTGGGCTGGGGATCAACCCAGGGGTTTGTGTAGGTAGGCAACTGCCAGCTCAGCTCCATCCCCAGATCTTTTTGATTTCAGTAGTAACTAAACAGGAAGGAGAGCTGAGAGAGGTTGGCTATTCTACACATCCCACTTCACGGCTGGAGAAACTGAGTCAACGGGGAACTTGGGCCCCCGAGTCCCTGGCATCTACTTTAATATAGGGCCAATTTTCTGTTTAATATTAAAAATTGTTGACTCTTGCCTAAATTTACAGTATACATTTTAGCAAGTGGTTGTGATGCACACCTTTAATCCCAGCACTCGAGCGAGACAGAGGCAGGCAGATCTTTTGAGTTTGAGGCCAACCTCATCTCCTGAGCAAGTTCCAGGACAGCCAGAGAATGAAACCTTGCCTCAAACAAACAAACAAATAGACCCTACTTCAAGAACAAACAAATAAAACAATTTTATAATAATAAAACAAATAAAACAATTTTATAATTTAATAATTTTTTAAAAATATATACCTTTTAATTATTTGGCCCCACTATTTGTTCTTTCTCCATCATCTGTATAAACCCAAATATTTTCTTCCCAAGTTAAAAATGTTTATATTTTATTTGAGGTGCCAAGAGCATGGTTCTGATAGATTGCTTTGAAATTCTCCTTTTTTTGATTAAGAATTTCATACATGAACATTATATATTTTGGCCAAGTATGCCTGCCCTCATTCCCTCCCCTCAAGTTTCTCTCCCATTCCAACCCCCACTCTTTCCTCCCAATTTCATGTTTTCTCTCCTCTTCCTTCTTCTTCATTCCTTCTCAAACCTGTGGAATCCACTTAGTGCTACCATACGTGCATGAGTGCACTGCCATCTATGGTCATATACTAGCCCCTCAGGGGCCACATCTCTGAAGAAAACTGACTGTCCCTCTCCCAGTGGCCTCTTCCGAGCAGCCCTCCTTCTGGCAAAAGCTCTTCAGCTAGGGGGAGAAACTCTTCCTTTCGTGCTGTGTTGTTTTTCTGGCTTGATCTCATGCAGGTAGGTCTTCTACATGCTGTCCCAAGCACTGAGAGGTCATGTGTGCAACTTCCCTATTGTATTCAGAAAATAACGTGTCTCTGTAACTTACTGGCTATGGCTCTGTGAGGGTTTGTATATGCTTGGCCTGGGAAGTGGCACTATTAGGAGGTGTTTCCTTGTTGGAGTAGGTGTGTCACTGTGGGCGTGGGCTTAAGACCCTCACTCTAGCTGCCTGGAAATAAGTCTTCCACTAGCAGCCTTCAGATGAAGATGTAGAACTCTCAGCTCTGCCTGCACCATGCCTACCTGGGTGCTGGCATGTTCCCACGTTGATGATAATGGGCTGAACCTCTGAACCTGTGAGCCAGCCCAAATCAATGTTGTCCTTTATAAGACTTGCCTTGGTCATGGTGTCTGTTCACAACAGTAAAACCCTAACTAATAGAGGCTCTTACATACACTCTTTCTGGCCCCTCTTTCTAAATGATCCCTGAGCCTTGGGAGGACAGAATATGATAGAATCGTCCCACTTAGGACTTGAGCACTCCTCAAACCCCTGTTCTCTGCATGTTGGTCAGTTGTGGGTCTCTGTTAATTGCTGTCTACTGCATGAAGCAGCTTCTCTGCTGAGGACTGAAAGATGTACTTACCTATGTATAAATATAAGTGCTTAGGAGTAAGTTAGTTAACTTCTACGTCCATTTAACAGAATAGGAGAAATGTATTCTCCCGAGGCACCCCTGAATCACCTGGTCTCAGTTCCTTGGCCTTGTTAATGAAGCCAGACACAAGTTCTGTCTTGTAGAGAAGTCCATGACTCCAGTAAGAAAATAGCTTGTTACTCCTGTAACATTTGTACCACTATTGTTCCGGGGGGCAACAGCAAGTGTGTGTGTGTGTGTGTGTGTGTGTGTGTGTGTGTATGTGTGAAATGTGTATGTTAGTTGGCTGTATAGTGAGAGGACAAATTTGTGGAGTCTGTCTTCTGCCTCTCCTTACATGGATTCAGGATCCCAGGTTGCCTGGCTTTCACAACAAAGGCTCTCCTCACTGAGCCATCTCAGCAGGCCTGACTCAAACCCTTACCTACTTCATTTTCCTTTTAGTGTTTCTGGGAGCCAGGTTCACTGACAATGAATCTCCTCAGGGTTTGTTTGCCAGAGAAAGTTTTGTGTTTTACATTTTAAAAAAGAATCTGGAGTTATTTTTGTCGTGTATGGAATTATTCTAGATTTTTCTTCTTTTGTGACTTTAAAGATTTTTATCTTACTTCTTTCTAGTCTTGTTTGCATGTATCTGATGAAAATTCCGCTATGACTGTCACCCTTACTTCTCTAAAGCCAAATTTCTCATCTTCTTTACGGCCTTTCTCTTTGTAGGTTATCATAGAGACGATATGCCTGGCATATTCTTTTCTTTTGATTTTGTGTTTGCTACATAGCTTTTGTTTTATGGTATTGCCATTAAAATTACCTATCTTGATGGTCTGCCAACATTGCACCTACATCTTGAGTATGGTCTATTTTTTTTGCACCTGAACTCTTAACATTCTAAGATTTACTTCAAATTTTCAGTTAGTAACATAATTTTGTATGATAGCTGTCTGGTTCACTCCTTGCTTAATCTATGAGTGTTCTTTTTTTCTTAGAGTATTCTTAGAGTATACCCTGTAATTTTCATTTCATTTCATTTATTTATTTTGTTTTTGTTTGTGGTTGGTTGGTTGATTAGGTTTGTTTGTGTGTTTGGTTTTTTTTTTTCTATTTTAGCATTTTCTCCCTTTTAAGTGAAATTTGTTCTTTGGCAGTTTCACACATGTACGTAATGCGTACTGACCATTGTTACCCCCAAATCTCTTCTATCTATTACCTCCTCCCATCTATTTTCTGTCTACCTCCTCCCTCCCTTCAATCTTTGTCACATGTATATCTATTTTGTCTGTGACTCATTGAGTTTAACCAAGGGCATAGGCTTGGAGGAGGTTTCTTTCTTTCTCTTCCTTTGTTTGTTTGTTTGTTTCTTTCTTCTTTTCTTTGTTTACAGAATCTTTGCTGTGTATCTCAGGCTGGCTTGGCTTCCATTCCGGTCCTTCTGCCCCAGCCTCTTAACTGCTCTCCTCAAACAAGGAAGCATGGAGATTTTATTTAGGGAGTTTATACATATTTATATGTGAAAATACATGTAAGAGTGAGCATATCTTTGAGCGTGTTCAGTTTAAGGTCATAGGTCACATGTTCAAAAAGGAAAAAGGGGCTAGAGAGGTGACTTAGCAGTTAAAAATACTGGCTGCTTTTTTAATGGGATCTAAGTTCTGTTCCCAGTACCCACACAATGGCAAACAACCACCTGTAACTCCAGTAGCATGGGATCTGATGCCCTCTTCTAGCCTCCGTAAGTACTGCATGCCCATGGTGCACAGACATTCATGCAGACAAAACACTCACAAATATTTAGTAAAAAAAAAAAAAACCAAAGAAGGGCCGGGCAATGGTGGCGCACGCCTTTAATCCCAGCACTTGGGAGGCAGAGGCAGGTGGATTTCTGAGTTAGAGGACAGCCTGGTCTACAGTGTGAGTTCCAGGACAGCCAGAGAAATTCTGTCTCGAAAAACCAAAAAAAAAAAAAAAAAAAAAAAAAAGAAAGGAAGGAAGAAAGAAAGAAAGAAAGAAAGGAGGGAGGGAGGATGAGAGAAGGCGGGGAGAGAGAGACAGACACAGATAGGGTACTGGGAATAGAAATGAATGCTTGGCAGCATATATACTAAAAGAGAAAATTAGCCTGACCCCTGTGGAAGGATGACACTCAAATCTGTGAAGCACTTTATATATTTTAAAAAGGGAAAAATGATGCAAACGTGAGCCTGCTTGGCTCAAGGTCAAAAGGGGAAGCTCCCGGGTGGGAAGCTTCTGAATGCGCATTCTAGTGAAGGAGGCCTGCTTTGGTCGCCTACCCTGTGAGGTAGCACAATAATCAAGCCACGTTAGGGAGCTGGTTAGCTATCAGCAGGATGAGGAGACATTAGTCTGGAGCCTTCCCTTATAATCAGCAGCTCATCAAACCAAGAACTGGAGCAGCAGGACCCTAATTACTGCTCAGAGGCACATGAATCCTAGCTCTGGCTCTGGGAAAGGACATTAATTGATAACTATCAAACTGCCTTGTTCCAGGACTGCAAATCCTTGTGAGATTAATGTAGAGGAAGAGGATTTCTAATATAGAATGAAAACATACCCTTTTCCCTCCCGCAAGAGTCAACCAAATGGGCCCATCAATGACCTGAACAGGAAGAAATCTCTCAGGGAAGCTATCTGTCCTGGAAGCCAAAGGAATGGTATAATGTCTGCCTAAAATGTAAACCAGGCCAAAGGCCATTGTCTGCTCTCCTTGAGAGAGTTCCAGGTTACTCTATAATAAATTCTATCCGCTTTCTCCCCTGTTCTCCGTGTTTCATTAGAATGTATTGAATGTTGATTGCAGGAACTGGGGGCTAAGAAGAGGCAGAAGGAACTCATTGCTAAGGGCTACTTGGTGACCTTGGCTTGCCCTTCTGAAATTCTCCAAAGATTTTTAGATGCAAGGTTAAGAACAACTCTAAAAGTACATCAATGGTCTCTTTAAAGGGTGGCAACGTTTTCCCACATGAGTGGAGGGGTTGTCTTCTGTTGCCTCACATATTAGGTAATGGTTATACTGGGTACAGGAACTGAGATGTGTTTGTGGGAACAAGACCAAGGCTCTATGTGTGTGTGTGTGTGTGTGTGTGTGTGTGTGTGCATGAGGGGGGGAAGATAGAGATTATATATTTATATATATGTATATATATACATATATATACACACAGAGAGGGGGAGATAGAAATTATATATAATTTATATATATAACTATATATATTATATATATAACTATATATATATAATATATATACAGAGAGAGAGAGAGAGAGAGAGAGAGAGAGAGAGAGAGAGAGAATATGGAGTGTGAGGAATCCCTGGAATCAGACTCCAGAGACCAGCATCAGGGTACAGACTAGTGTTTATTGCACAGCTCATAAGCTTATATACAGTGTTTGAGGCAATCCCAAGCCCCTAAATCTTCAGCCAATCGGGCTGGTGAGATAGCTCAGCGGGTAAGAGCACTGACTGCTCTTCCGAAGGTCCTGAGTTTGGATCCCAGCAACCACATAGTGGTTGTTTAGAGGGCTAGGGCTCCAGCATCTCTGCTCCTTGTAAGTAGATTCGGTTGTGACCCTGCACCTGTCCTTCTCTTCACTGCAGGGAGACAGTTTGCTTAGCAAACTCTTTTATGGGGGCTCAGTCCCTGCTTCTCAATTGCCCAGCCTTTTCTGGATGGGGTAAGAAATAGGACTTTGGAGCCCTCGTTTGGAACTGACGCAAGTGCCTCTTGTATGGTCTTCCATCATATAAATAACCTAGCATGAATATTAATATAGGGAAATAATTCGAAACTGTCAGCTTCTCACACACTTCGGAAATCGTGTAATAGAGGAAAGCATTCAAGGCTCTGTTTGCTTTGTGGCAGGACTTTTTCTTGTAACAAAAGATGGTGTGCTAGTGCTAAGCAGTTTGTGAGTGCTGTAGAAGAAAATATAAGTTGCCCCCAGCTTACAAAAAGACAGTCAACTAGTGCTTTACCATATTTCTTTCATTTTTCTTTACCACGTGTTAAGCATGAGCCTGGCTCATATTAGTTTCCTGTTATTAATTCACGGTTCTTTCATTAAGTGAATGTTACAATGAACTGTTCCCTGAGCCATTAAGCATGCTTCAGAAATGTTTGGTATCCACATAAAAAAATTAATCACACGGATGCGTCATATTTATTAATTATCTATTTGGATATTTCACCATAATAATCATCCTATTCATGTATTTTTGTATTCCTATGTACTGGCTGGTTTGGTGAGTCAATTTGACACAGGCTGGAGTTATCACAGAGAAAGGAGCCTCCCTTGAGGAAATGTCTCCATGAGATCCAGCTGTAAGGCTTTTCCCAATTAGTGATGAAGGGTGGGAGGGCTCATTGTGGGTGGTACTATCCTGGGCTGGTGGTCCTGGGTTCTATAAGAAAGTAAGCCGAGCAAGCCAGGGGAAGCAAGCCAGTAAGTAACATCCTTCCATGGCCCCTGCGTCAGCTCCTGCTTCTTGACCTGCTTGAGTTCCAGTCCTGACTTCCTTTGGTGATGCACAGCAGTGTGGAAGTGTAAGCTGAGTAAACCCTTTCCTCCCTAACTTGTTTCTTGGTCATGATGTTTGTGCAGGACTAGAAACCTTGACTAAGACATCATATATTTTGTATATACAAAATTCAGTTATTTGAGTTATCAGAAACAGAATTATTAGGTAGAAAGTTGTTAATGCAAAGAATATATTAGTATGCTTATGCTTTTGATACAGATCATCTACTTAGTTTGAGTAATATAACTTTTTTATAGATACCCCAAATTTGTTTCAAGCTAGCAAACCTCCTGCCTTTAGCCTCCCAATTTCTGGAATGATAGCAAGAATGAGCATGCCCTGTGTTATGGACAGGGAGGAAATTAGAGAGCTTAGACTCAGGGATTTCTATTTTTTCTTTCCTCTTCTCTAACCTTCCTCTTAGATAAAGGAAGGGGAGTGGAAGAGGAAAGGGGGATATTATAATATCAGAAATTACAAGCATAGACAAATAGGGATAATTTATCAAAAATTACTCTTAAAGAAAATATTGTATAGCCATATCTTACATTAGTAAAAATCTTTATAATTAATGCAAATTGAAGTTATAATTTTACATTGGCACAGAATTTATAGATTGATGCAGATTTAAGGTTTTCATTGGTGTAAATTTCTTATGTTGATACAAAATTTGAAATCAGTATTGTTACTCTTTGATAGGCATTGTGACTGTGCAACTCATCTGAGAATACAAGGTTTAGACACAGTCCTTTTAATAACTGCCATTACAAACTGCTTAGGATGATTAACACAAGTTAAGGGCCAGATAGTAAACTCAAGGTTCTATTAGATTCTGATTTAATTATAATGATAGTAAACTCAAGGTTCTATTAGATTCTGATTTAATTATAATAAAGTATTTTTAATTTACTCAAATAGAAATGACTAAAAGTAGTTAAGGTTTAACAGTTCAGATGTACTTCACATAGCTAGATAGTCTTCAAAAGCATCAGAGGTCCACAGAATATGACATGTAACGCCATTTCCTTATTAAAGATCATTTGACTAGAGACACGACTGCTCCTGACAGTACCCCGTTCGTGGTTCAAAGAAGAAATTGAGTATCAATGGAGTTGCTCCACTTGTGACAAGATAGCCACTCATCAAGAATTGCCTTAATTCATCTACAGACAAAAATGCTGTCCCAGAAAAAGACGCACTATACAAAATAGTTGACTGATAGCTCTGCCAGTACAGGGTAAACAGTCCTTCATAATTCTGCTTTACAAAAGTCTTGTCAGATGATCCTGGGCCAGAAGGCTAATGATGTTCCAATGTTTTGAGAAATGAGGAACTGTCCAGGTAATTGGCCATTTCTACAAATTGGTTATGTTTTAGAAGCTATGTTTTGTGCTTTTTGTATTTTCAGGTAACATTTTAGTCATTCTTGGATTCTGATGCGGTTGAAGACTAGTTACAGTCTCATAATCAACTCAAGTTGTTTAGCATTGAGAGAAATGATATAGATTTGAGAGGATATTTTTCAGATGGTAATACCAGCTAAAACCAGAACATAAATCAGGTATGGAATTGTAAGCTCTTTAAGTTAGGATAAATGGTAGAGTGCTTTATCTAAATTGACAAATATGATGGACTGGGTGTTATGTGTACCTTATACTTTATAATTTGCATAATTGTAATGGTTGTGCTGAATTTAAATCTGAGAGGAAAGAGCCTTTTAATTGGACAAAAAGGGGGAAATGATGTGGGTTGCCCTGGTACTGTTTGTATTCTGATGTTAATCCTGCTTCCTCAAGAGGGGCTGCCCCGATGAGGAGTGGATCGAGTACTTAGGTGATTTCATGTGAACCTTCTCCCTATTTTAACTGGTCAAACAAAGCCTGGAGCCTGTGATTGGGCAGTGGAAGAGAAAGATGGGGCTGAAGGTTTTAGAGAATGGGGGGAAAGTAGGGAATGACAGAGGAGGAAGATGTGGAAGGAAGATGGGGCAGAACTACATGGTCTAGAAAAGCCACAAGTAGCAATCTATTCTCATGGCTGAAGAATAGATTAGTGTAGTGATGGGTCTCCCCAATCTAGATGTACACCTTGTAAATATAATAACTGAGTTGTGTGTTTTTGCACAGGTTTATTGGGGTTGGAAGTTTACTACAACAACCCTGGCGGGTGTTTTTTGATGGAAGTAGCTTAGTTATTATGAAAACCAGGGGTGGTACAGGATTCTTCTCTCAGCCTCAGTTTCCACTGTGGTTGGACCCTTATCCTTGCCTTTGATTTGGCATAGATTATTTTGCGGCATTTGTGTATTAATATGCTGAAATTCTTATCTCCATGGAGACAGTAAGAGGAATTGGAGCTGGTGAGAAATGATTTGATCATAGGAGCAGGGTTCTTACAGATGAGATTGGTGTCTCCCTGAGAGACCCGGAGAACTACCATGTTCCTTCTACCCATGTGGTTATCAATAGATGTGACCTGTGAGGATGGAGCAGCAGACACTGAATCTGCTGAGGCCTACTGTTAGTCTTCTTAGCCTCCAGAACTCCAAGAAGAGTCTATTATAAGCCATCTAGATTCTAGGGTTCTCCTAGATGATGGTGCTGAAAGGACTAGGGCGTAGCTTGAGTCTACTTACCCCCAGCTCACTAAATTTAACATTCTCCTCCTGTTTCGGCATTCTTGTTGACAAAATGATGATAATAGCTTCCTTTGCAAGTGATTCTAAGAATTAAAACCTCATTCATTCAACCTTCACTTAACCAGCGTTTTGTGTTCCTGAGCGCCTGTGTATGACAGGCCCTATGCTGAGTGCTGGGATACAATGAGGGAGAAAGGCAGGAAAAATCTGCTTTGCTTTGAACTTAGTGTGTTGGGAAGGACACTCATCAAGCCTGCCAAGACATGTAGAGTGGAATGGTGACCTGACCTCTGAGAGATGTTGCGGGCCCCTCGACCTCAGGGAGGCAGAGCTGACAGGCTGATGTGTGGGCGTGATTAGTGGGGGAAAGTGGAGAAAATGTCACATGAGGTTAAGACAAAAATGGTTTAGTCAGAAGAAGCAGGGTGTGAAATACATAAGAAAGCTCAGGGCAGGATGAGGGCGGTAAGCATGATGGGGCCGAGTGGATTCGTAGGGCTGGGACAGGAACAATGATCAGAAGCATGGTGCCCGCCCAACTTGCCACCATGGAGACTTGATGGCCAAAATAATCCCCATGTTGGTACTCTAAGAGTCTCGGAGGTGAGAGACTATAAGAATAGCAAAGACAGGTCCACTGTGTAAAGTCTGAGTCCTGACTGGTGTGTGCTAGTTGAGGGGTGGGAGTAAGATGAGGGGTGAATGCGGGACCAGTTTAGAAGCTACTGTAAGCCCAAGGATACGATAGCCCATTGGGGAAAAAATGAATAATTTGGGATATTTAAAAGGTGCTGTCAGTAGAAGTTGGCCAACGTAAGTACAGAATAGGGTCCATCTCCCTCGCGCGTGGACTTGTCCTGAAGCGCGATGCTGTGCAGCCGCAGCCACGGAGGCTGGGCTTGGGTTAGGATGCTGCTGTTGAAAGTGAGAGGGAACTGGAACTTGGGGCCAGGTAAGGAAGAAATTGTTCTCAGCTGCCAAGTAGAAACACGGTGAAACACATGCAGGGCTTGAAGGTTCTAACACAGGTAGAGCAGTGGGGTAAGGACAGTTGATGAGCAGCTGCTAGATGGGAGAGAGGGAGAGCTCATGTCTGCTTCCCTAAGTGTAGGTCAGCAGGTCTCAGTGAGGGCGAAGGGGCAGGGTGTGGCCGCAGAGGCAGAGTTCCTGGGAGTACTGTTCTTCCTTTCCTCCCCTTTGTTGCAGGTCACTGCTTCCCTCTCCCCTCACCTTAGGCAGCAGGTCACTTCTCTCTCCCCAAACCTCTGTTACCGACAAAAGGAAAACGGCTTTGTTGTTCTGTTTTACAAAAGAGAAGGAATAACTTGGAGAACAGATATGTAACATGACTTACAGGGTGGGAGGCCCACAAGAGATAGATTAGATCCCATATCTAATCCTCAAGGGAACACCCAATGCTGGTGCTAGCACTGGACTCTCTCCTGGCCCTTTGCCACGCATGTCATGCGTAGGTTGGGCTGAAACTTACAAAGCAGGTCTTAGCAAAGGATCTTCAAGGTAGTTTATCACTTTGTAATGAAAAACGTTCCTTCTCTGAGACTGTGTGTCCAACAAGGTAGCCACATTCTGGTCCTTGTTGAATCTGCATTTATCTACCTTTCAGGGAATAATGCATCTACTTTGCAAAGTTAGAAAGGTACTGTACTGGCTGGCTTTATATGTTAACTTGACACAGGCTGGAGTTATCACAGAGAAGGGAAGTGCCTCCATGAGATCCAGCTGTGGGGCATTTTCTCAATTAGTGATCAAGGGGGTGGGGCCCCTTGTGGGTGGTGCCATCCCTGGGCTGAAAGTCTTGGGTTCTATAAGAAAGCAGGCTGAGCAAGCCAGGGAAAACAAGCCAGTAAGAAACATCACTCCATGGCCTCTGCATCAGCTCTTGCTTTCTGACCTGCTTGAGTTTCCAGTCCTGACTTCCTTCGGTGATCAATAGCAGTGTGAAAGTGTAAGCTCAATAAACCCTTTCCTCCCCAACTTGTTTCATGGTCATGATGTTTGTGCAGGAATAGGAACCCTGACTAAGACAGGTACTCACACCCAGAAATACAGTATATCAGTTTGCTAAGGCTATGTAACAAAGCACTACAAACTAAATGGTTTAAAGTCACAGAATTTCCCAGCCTATAATCCCAGCAATGAGAGGAGGGCTGAGGCAGGAAGACAAGTGCAAATTGGAGGCCAGTCTGGGCTAGTGTGAGATCAAGGTCAGCTTTGACCACAGAGACTGCCTCAAAACCAACCAGCCAAACAAGAACATTAACTACCCCTCCTGTCCAAGGAAATCCCACCCCTCCCAAATCATAGAACTTTGTTCTCATGTGGTTCTGTCACCTGGGTGCAGGCCTGCTTATCTGGAAATCACAGGCCTTCTGCCTCTCTGACCCTCTGGGGTCTTCTTGAACTCCCTGGCATCCCCTTGCCTAGCAGATGTGACATCACACAAATGTCAGTTCCCTTGTCACAAGCATTGACTTCTCTCTCCCACTTTCTCTCCTTTTTATTGGGACAGTAGTCACATTGGATTAAGAGCATACCTTTCTTTACCAGTATAACCTATCTTAGTTAATTACATCTAAAAAGACCCTAGTTCTGGATAAGGTCATAGTCCTAAGTACTAGAGTTTCACATTTGTTCGTATTTCTGAATGTGTGGAATGGGGCCAGCACAGTCCGTTCTGGATTTATTGATGAAGATGTATCTGAACACTAGGAACCCCACTACTGTGGGTTGTAAATGCTGGCTCCACAATAAAATCTAGTTCTGCACACACTCAGGAAGTCTGGGGTGAATGTTGTTCCTATGTATTGGCTAAAGCCGCAGGTAGGCACACACAAGAATGGTATCAGGGATCTGATAGATCAGTGGACATAGCACCCAGTGGTCATCAGTCTTTCTCCCAGCAAGGAAGTTCAGTGTTTAAGGCTCACTTATTCCACTTGTATATAGATCCTGGAAGATGTAATTGTTCTAAAGTTCATAACGATGCCCTGACGTCTCTTGTGTGTTTTTGTCATGTTGTATGGTGACTAGGAAATTGGTTTGTTATCTGAGACCCCCTGGGGTACCCTGTGCCGGCAGGGATGGGGGCAAAGATATCAAACCCTTCTCGGCTGGCTTTTGAATTCAGGTGCCTTTATTTTACTTTGAAGGTGAATCACAAAAGGAGGGGTAAGACAAACAAAACAAATGTTACAATTGAGAAGGGGAAGAGGAGCAGCTGTTGTCCTGAATGAATACTAATTACCACTTAGTTTTAAGCCTAGGTAAGCCCTAGCCAGTTATACGGAGGAAAACCCTAAGAGCCCTGATCTGAATAAGCCCCGTAATAAAAAATGTCTTTTGAAAACTGCCTAGCCTCCCACCCAAAGCATCCCAAGGCAAAATTGCCTCGAATGGCAAAGCTGCCACACCGTGCTTTTGGACTGGCTCTATTTATAATGCTGCTGTAATGTAGTCAACTGCCAAGCTGCTAAGACATTTCTGATTGGCTGATACGAAGTGCCTGTCAGTTAGCAGCCGTTTCCGCTGCTTCAAGAGCTTTTTCTTAAAGGGAAAGCTCCCTACAGTTTGTATCATCAGAAGCTACTGCAGTTGCCCAGAAGGAGTGGATTTTGCCGGGTCAGAGGAGTGCGCAGACTGAATTGCAGTGGACCAAATGCACATCAGCACCGTGAGCTTGATTGATAAGAACAGGATTCTGACTGCTTCAGCCACACCCAATTTTCATTCCCTTTCTGCTTTGCCCTCCAGAACAACATTGACTTCACCAATTTTTGGAACTGCATACCAGGAGGAGTATGGACTGTAGAACTGACATGTATGAATTTGATTCCAGCCCCAAATCCTCGTTTCCTTTCTGTGGTCAGTTAGCATACGGGGCCCCCCAAAGATGTCACTGCATTAATTCTCAGAAACTGAGTACATTCAGCTGCGTGGCAAAAGAGACTACACATTTGGTGACAATTCATACTCTGAGATGGAGAGTGCCCTGTGTTAGTCAAAGGCTTATCTTTTTCATACTGACCCTTAAAAACACAGAAATGTCCTCAGTGTGGTAAGTCAAGAGGAGGGACCAAGTGTCAGAGCAATGTCTTGCTGGCTTTGAATACAGAGAGGAAGGAGCCACCTGCCAAGGAGTGCTGGGGTCCTCAGGAGTCAGAAAGGCAGGAAAATGGTTTTTATATCAGAACCCCAGATGGAACTCAACCTTGCCCACACTTGTTCTTAGAATTTCTCAGCTGCTGGAACATAGACTCATTTTAAAATAAATATATGAGGTTCTTCGTTAACATAGTAAGGAAAATACCAGTCTCATCAAACCAATTGGTGGGTCTGGAGAGATGGTTCCACGGTTAAGAGCCCTTGCTGTTTATGTAGAGTCCCTGGGTTCAGTGTCCAACACCTGCACTCTCTTTTGACTTCCATGAGCACCAGGGGCACATGAGGTATACACACATACGTGCAGGGAAAGGATTAATACAAAAAATAAACAAATCTAAAAAATATTCTTAAAAAGTTGTGATTATTTGTCAAATTAACCACAGAAAAGAAATGTACCCATTTTCTAGGTAGATGGCAATATTGATCTGTGGAATGTTTGTATGAATTAGTGGAGACATGAAGCCCCATGTTAGACACTTTACAAGCTGTCATGAACTAACCCATCCTTCAGTTCCTAACCTCCAGTTTTGACTCAAGCGAGTTTCTGAGCTGGTTACATGACATGCGCTACCCAGTGTCATGTATACATGTAGCCTCACTTGGGGAGGGGGCGCTTGTTACAATTGCTGAACCTCAGGTCTTATATGGGTTCTCACTCCAAACCAAATGATTTAGAATCCATTTTTTAACAAGATCCCCAGGAGGTCCATATGCACTTAAAAGCCTTACTGGGTAAGGTATTCTCCAGCAACATCAGAGAGCTGACAGAGCAGATGTCTGGGCCTTTCACATCTGGATTGTTATGTTTCCAGTTATCTCTAGTGTTCAAAGGATTGGTGCCACTGGGATAAATATTTAGAAACGCTCTATTAATATATACGATTCAGGCAGGATTGTAAAATTTTCAATTAATGCATTCTCCTCTAAAGAGAACTGTCAGCCTATTTTAAACAGTACTGTGTTTTTAAAGACACAAAATGAATAGACAGCAAAAAATAGAATAGACGTGTTCTCCCCGGCCCTTCCCTGTGCACTACACATTCTGGCTTCCTTGAATACTCTTGCTTAGCCTCTTCATCAGGCAATCTACCTCCTGGCTTCACTTAGAAGCCATTCCTAGACTCTTCTATAACGGCTTCCTGCTGTTTCCTCTCTAACAGGAATGCCTCAACTACTCCTTGCAATTATCTGAAGACAGACAAGAGTTTTTGGAAAGCTCTGAACTCCCAGAGTAGAACATCCTTTCTCCACGTAGAACTCTGAGCAGTTCTACTCAGGGCAGTCCACCCATCCTATCAGGTGGCCATGATCCTGAGCACGGTTACAGTCCAAGCATCAAAACTTAGCAGCTACTCTTTGGATGCCCAGAGCAGGAGACACAGGGGTGCAAGTTCCAGGAAGTCTATAGATGGTGCCTAAAGTCAAACTGTAGCCGAGTACAGCCAGATGGATTAAGAGTTAGGGACATGGGGTGATATGATGAGGGCCCACAGGGCCAAAGACAGATATGACATCCCTGGATGGTTACTACAAAAACAATTGAGATGTTGATGGCTCTTGTTAATGAGGCAACAAGGGAGTGGTGCTGATGCAGGTGCCTTGCCTACTCACTACACTGACACTGTAGCTGTCTTCAGATGCACCAGAAGAGGGCATCAGATCTCATTACAGGTGGTTGTGAGCCACCATGTGGTTGCTAGGATCCAAACTCAGGACCTTTGGAAGAGCAGTCAGTGCTCTTACCTGCTGAGCCATCTCGCCAACCCGCACAGTCCATTTTTTAAACCAGGTCACTAGGTGAGCCACTTAAAGTCCAACTTAAAGTCCAAGAGTCACTGGGCAAGGTGTTCTCCATCATCATAGAGCTGATGGAATAGATGTCATGGCCTTTCATATCTAGATTCTTATTATGCTTCCAGATATTTCCAATGCTCAGAGGATTGACAGCTCTGGAATAATATTTAGAAATGTACTTAGAATTGCAAGATTTTCAGTGAATTCATTTTTCTCTAAAAAAAAAATCATACTATTTTTAAGTGATCAGAGATCTATAAATCACCTCTTAAGATGGCACTGTCCTGGTTCATAGACCCAGACAGAGCCTCATACTGGGGCATCATTAGGTCTGGTAGGCTAAAACCTCTGTGCCATTTTGGGGAACTCTACTTCAGGAAACATGATACCCTGGAGCCTCAATGAGAAATTACAATTTCCTGTTCTTATAATACACAAAAAAGTCATATTATTGTATTTTATGTTTAGACTTCTGGAACACGAATATAATATTTACTCCACTGTTAGGGTCCACTGTGCTCACAGACCCACTTAACATGACTGCTAGGCAGCTAACCCCAATTGTAAATAACAGAGGAGTGATCTGCTTTGGGCACAGACACTCTGGTAGCAAACTGGCAACCTGATTGAATTTTCTTCTCAGTGACTAGCTATATGCAGTTCAAAACTGGCCCAGCCTCTGATCATTGGCCTGGTCCTTCCTCCCTTTTCCTGTCTTTCCAATTCCCCTTTCTTTTTCCTGGCTCTTACAGAGTTCTTATCTACTATGTGTAACATTAAATCACAGCAAATTTCATAACCTTCTATAATACTTTAATACTCTTCATTTCCAACACATCAAACATGAACATCAACTCTCCCAGAAATGAGGACTATCCATGCCAAAATCCAAGAGAGAGAGAGAGAGAGAGAGAACCTTACCCCTGCCAACTGGACTGTCAGCCCAGCATGAACTTGATAATATTAAACAGTAAAACGGACCATCAACCTGCATTCACCCTAGAGCATCTCCAGGTAAAGAACACTGGTGGAGCATGTGGTGCTGAAAGGAGATTCCTCATTGTAGAAGCGATGTACATATAGAGGCCATGCCGACATACTGCCATTCAGCTTTCCCTGAAAGGCTGTATCAAAGTCAGACTCCTAAATTTAGTGGTCACTTTGAAGGTGGTTCTGTTCCTCAAAAAACACTTGGGGCCTTTTCTTCTTTATCCTAGATTTTCGATTCTGACTTAGCAATGGTTGTGGTGGTGGTGGTGGTAGTGGTGATGATGATGATCATGAAGAGGAGGAAGAAAAGACGTTTTGATAGTGTTGCTGTTTAATTTGATTTTTCTTCTTATTCTCATCATTTGCTAAATGTAGAAAGAGGCTTAGAGAGCAGGCTGTCTGGTCTCTAAGGGACCTCTCTAAGGTTCTAAGTAGGAACCTCCCTCCAGCACCACATGCTCCTAGCAACATCGGCAGGCTGGCTGATGTTGCTGTTGCTAGGCTTCAGGCCTGGTTGTTTGCTGTCTGAGTGCTCCTTACTGTGTGCCTGCCTTACTGGCAATATACTGTTTCCTTTCCCCTCCCCTCTACTTCGACCCTCCAGGCTCACCCTTGCCCACCCAGCCTTTCTGGAGACTTCTTTGACCACTCTACATCCAGTCGAGCACTTTCCTGTTATCCCAGAATGCCCCTTTGCCTACTATTATGTAAAACCCCCCTCTTTAGACACACGATTGTGGATTTTCTAAAAATAAGTAAGGCCTGTCCTGGCTGCTGAATGTTGCTTTTCACTCTACCCATTGAGAAGCATCTGTGTAGCACATATGCCTACAATGTATAGTGGTATGTTTTCATGGTAGCTACAATGAGGCTACAACTCTCCACTGCTCCATGAGCTATAGTCTCTCTGCTCACTAAGACTCTAGGCTCTCAGCTCTGTCTAGGGAAATGCCCAAAGGGGCCTCAGTTCAAATCTGCTTTGTCGGAGATCTAGCTCAGGGGTAGAGTGGTTGTCTAGTTTGTGTAAAGTCCATGGCTTGGCCCCTAGCACTGTTGAGGGAGTTGGGGGATAGAAGGAAAATTGAATTGTGCCTTCTTCAAACAGATAAAAAAAAAAGTGTTTGGACAACCCTGTAGCCCCTTTATGGTGGCCAGGCCTGGTGTTCTGTACAAATTAATACAGGCCAGCAGGTGTTGGATACATATGTTCTCTCTCTCTCTCTCTCTCTCTCTCTCTCTCTCTCTCTCTCTCTGTGTGTGTGTGTCTGTCTGTCTCTGTCTGTCTCTGTCTTGCTTTGTCTGTCTGTCTCTCTCTCTAACACACATACACACACACACACACACACACACACACACACACACACACACACACAAAACAAACCCTGGTGAGCAGAAGCCATTTTGGTCAAGGCACACTAGAGGGAATCACCATGGAGTTG
>JADRCC010571645.1:0-10812 GCA_019843855.1 Hylomyscus alleni
TTTTCTTGCTGACTATATCATTTGATCATAAGGTAGAAGTTGTTGGATGGCATGCCAATGAATGACAAATCTGAAATCGAGGCATTATTCACACAGGTTAAAAATCATAGCAAGATAATCAAGCTTCATCTCCAGTATGCAATTTAAGGATTAAATTAAAAACAGATATGAAAATTGCTCAAAAAGATGGGATAATAGTCGTGTATGAAGATCTCAAAATCTTATACCCTGAGAGGTGTATTTGCCTGAATTACAATGTGGGCTATTATCACACACAACACACTGAACAATTTTCCTTTCTGAAATATTCTAAAAATCCTCAATATGGAGAATATTTAATTTTCTAGTAGGTAGGAAGAAAACACATTTAAATTGTTCAATAGCTAGCTCAAGCTTAGAAAGACAAAAATTATATTACACCTGCCTGCATTAATTTAGTGTAAATTATGACATAAGTGTTAGAGTGCCTGCCTGTGTCTGGGTAGCTCTTCATATTTGGTGCATAAATTATCCATAAACACAAATAGCAAGGCTGTATCTCAATATTAGGGTCTGGTGGGATAAAGGAGCTACATAATTAGTCTTTGTGGAGTTCAGATTTTCACAGAGACACTTCCCTCCGCTCTGCTTTGCCTCTGCTCTTTATTATGCCTTCCAACATATAGAAAGGAGCAGGCCAGTGGGAAAAGATAGCAAGTTCATTGTGGTAATGGATTATCAAAACTATTACAAGGACGAGAAAAGGGGAAGGGAATGGTGGGTTTCATGTTTATTTTCTGAATCAATTTACCTATCATGTATCTATCTGACTACCTATCTATCATCTAAATGTCTATTATCTACATGTCTATGTCTTATTTACATATTTTCTATCATCTTATCTGTGTCTGTCATCTATGTATCTGTCTAGTATTGATTTATCATGAATCATCATACACAATTCCCAGTGCCTGGTATGTGCTCACTCTAGTTCTGTGTATGAAATATCGAATAAACTTAAAAGAATTATCATGATATTAAGTGTCTTGTTTACCTTTTCATTTCAGAGACAGAAACCGCTGAAGGCAGAAATAACAAAGAATAGCTTTGTGTATGACAGAGCATAATTTGAGGTGAGATTTCTGATCTCTAAACATATTTTTTATTGTCAAAGGAAGGAAAATTATTTGTACACATACTGACAGAATGCAGATTTAAAAGCCTTATTATAAAATTATTGAACTAGAAGTGTTTCTTAAGTATTGTGAAATTGAATCTCTGAATTTTCAAATAAATCATAGAAAGGTTATTGGAGATTGGGTCAAAATACAGTAATAGAATATACTACAATTGAAGTGATTATACATTCTACAGAAAGTGACAATTTTTCTGTTAAAGTCATATGATTTTTCTTTTAAAAATGATCTTTACATTTAATAAGTAAATTAATATTTATTGTTATTATTATCTTTGACATTTTGATATCCTAATTGAAACTAAGCATGAAAAGCCTCATGTGAATTCTGTGATGCCATTTTAAATGTGCAGTACAGTGACTGGCATTTCTTCTATCTCCTCATCTTGTAATGGTCTAAAGGGTCAGGTCTTACTGTGACTACACCAAAAAAACTTTGATATTTGTAATATCAGAGTCCATAGATTTTCCACTTTTAAACACTCTATTGCACATCTATTGAACAAAAGATAGACAAAAGAGTGAAATCAAAAGAAATAGATAAAAATAAAATGTAGCATTAAACTAAGATTTGAATATAGTTATATTACATAAGAGTTATTTATTCAAAATGAAAATATTAAAAAAATTAACATGTTTACAATATTACTAATTTGATTATGGATGTGATATTTACTACTTATTGAGAGACAATTATAAAAAGTGGAGAAAGAAAATGTAATTTACTATATGAAAGAATTGAAAAAAAAAACTCCACAGGTTCATCTCATTAGATGCTGAAAAAGCCTTTGACAAAATCCAACACCTCTTCATGATAAAAGTCTTGGAGAAATCAGGGATACAAGGGGCGTACTTTAATATAATAAAGACATTTCATAGGAAGCCAATGGGAAATATCAAGTTAAACAGAGATAAACTTAAATTCTACTAAAATCAGGAATAGGACAAGGTTACCCTGTCCTGTTCTCTTTATATATATTCCACATAATTTTTGAAGTTCTAGCTAGAGCAAGATAACTAAAGGAGATCAAACAGATGAAAACTGGAAGGGAAGAAGTCAAAGTATAACTATTTGTAAATGATGTGATAGTATGTGTAAGTGACTGCAAAAATTATACCAGTGACCTTCTATAGCTGATAAACAGCTTTACCAAAGTGAATAGATACAACATTACCTGAAGAAGAATTCTATAGCCCTTCTATGTACAAATTGTAAATGGCCTGAGAAAGAAATCAGAGAAACAGCATCCTTAGCAATAGCCACAATGAGATAAAATATATTTATAACTTTAACCAAGTATGTGAAATACCTGTATGACCTTCAAGTTTTCCAAGAAAGAAATTGAAGAAGATGTCATAAGATGGAAATATCTCCTGTTCTCAAGAATTGGTACAACTAATATAGTAAAAAGAGCCATCATACCAAAAGCAATCTACAGATTCAATGCAATCCACATTAAAATTTCAACCCAGTTATTTACAGGCACTGAAAGACTAGTACTCAATAGAAAAACAAAATCCTGGGATAGCTAAAACAATCCGATACAATAAAAGAACTCCAAGGGGTATTTCAAACTGTACTACAGAGCTACAGTTTGAAATATAAAACTCACATGGTATTGGCATAAAACCCAGCAGATTGATCCGTGGGACTGAATCAAGGCCCAAACCTAAATCTTCACACCTGTGGCATCTTATATTTGGTAAAGAAGCCAAAATTACAAAATGATAAATAGATAGCATCTTTAACAAATGGAACAAGTCTTACTGAATGTCAGCATGTAGAAGATTTTGAAAATCATCCCTTCTGTTAGATGTGGACTTGGTGAAAATCTCAACAGAGTGATCTTAATGTCCTTAGTCATCAGGGAAATGCAAAATGACTTTCAGTGGAGGGATTGGGCAGCCACAATCTTTCCTACCGACAAGATGTGCTGGGGTAACGGTTACACAGAAATTGCGTAAGTGGCCAACAAATGAGTGGCCCACCTTGAGACTCATTCCACGAGAGGAGTACACCCTGACATTGCCTAGAGTGTTAAGAGCCAGACCTAAGTTAGAACAAAATATGCCTGGAAAAGAAAAAGAAATGATTCTTAATGGTATTCTGCTATACTCTTAGTCAGGAGCCAAGGATAATCGTTATCAAAGAGGCTCCATCCAGCTACTGATGGAAAGAAGAGGCAGAGACCCACAATCCAACATTAGGAGAATTCTGCAGGAGAAAAGGGAGGGTTGTAGGAGCAAGAGAGGTCTTGGACCTTGAATCAAGAAACCTAGGCTCACAGGGGCTCACAGAGACTGAACTGAAAATCAGGGAGCCTGCATATTTCTGAGCTAGGTCTTCTGCCGATATGTTACGGTTGATTAGTTTGATATTTCTGTGGGATTCCTCATCATGGGAGCAGGGGCTGTTTCTGACTCTTCCCTGCTTTTGGGACCCACGTCCTCCTACTGGCTCTTCCAGCCTTAATCAGAGAGGAGGTGCCTAGTCTTAGTGTTGTTTGCCATGCCATGTTTTGGTTGATATCCCGATGAGGCCTTCAAGAATAGAAGGGATTACTGGGACAATTGATGCTGGTCAGCTGAACCTAGCAAACTAGTGGTGGTTAGGAAGAGACCAGCAACACTGAGGGTGAAATCTTTTGGGAAGTGTTTTCAGAGAGCACAAAGATGCCATGTTCCAGAGACAGCCAAGGTTGTACCTTGTGTTGTAGCTGTACTTGGTAATGTATAAAAGTCACCCAGGTGGTATTGGTTTGGAAGGCATGAAGACATTGTGAAGAACAGTTGAGATTTGGTACTGTGAGAGGCTGTGGAGGGCCATTGGTGAAGATGCAGGCCCAGTTGCAGTTCACAGCCCAGGACTGAAGGGGTCATGCAAAGAAGTTGAAACTTGACACCATGAAGAGAGCCAATAAGAGGCTATTGAACTTTGGGCTTTTAGCCTTGTTGAGAGTGCTATAGATTATGGAGACTTTTGAAGTTGGACTAATTGTATTAGGTAATCCTATTTGCAGCAGAAGAACCCAGCATATTGGAGATGCCAGTACCATGGGATGATCACCAAGAACAGCACAGCAATGAAATGGATCCAACTGACTTAGGGTGCTACAGAGGGCAGAGATAGAGAAGTGACACAGCTTTTTAGAGAAACCCAGAAAATCATGTATGGATCCTAGACTTTGGAACAAGAACCTACAATGTTGAAGTTGCCTTGAAGACCCCCAAGATGTTTGAGATGCCCAAGCTGTGAGATATCTGCTGAGGAAAGCTGCTAACAGGGTATGGAAACAGCCAAGGAGAAAGAAATTTGTTGCAGTCAACAAAGATGAAAAAGGAGCAGAGATCTGAAGACTGCTTTGTCCTCAGACATGGAGATGAAGAGTTTGGAGTTTGCTCAGCTGTTTTTCTGTCTTGCTTAGGGGATTACAGTTAAGTGATTGGATGAATGTCAGAAGAAACTTTGAACTTTGGGATTTTAGCCTTGTTGAGACTGCTATAGATTATGGGGTTGAAGTTGGACTAAATGTATTAGGTAAGGCCACCATAGACTTACATGTTTTAACAAGCCTATAGGGGCTAGGAAGTGGAATGTTTTGGTTTGTATATGCTTGGCCTAGGGAGTAGCACTATTAGAAGGTGTGGCCCTGTTGGAGTAGGTGTGTCACTGTGGGTGTGGTCTTTAAGACCCTATCATAGCTGCCTGGAAGCCTGTATTCTGCTAGCAGCCTTCCAATGAAGATGTAGAACTCGCAGCTCTGCCTGCACCATGCCTGCCTAGATGCTGCCATGGTCCTGCCTTGATAATAATGGACTGAACCTATAAGACTTGAATTGGTTATGGTGTCTGTTCACAGCAGTAAAACTCTAAGACAATTGGGGCTTGCTAACAGTTTCAGAGGAGTAGCTGATTGTCATCATAGTAAGAATCATGGCAACAAGAGGGCATACTGCTGCTGGAGAAGGAGCTGAGATTTCTACATCTGGATCTGTCAACATCAGGAAGAGAGAGACTTGGGGTTTGAATGGGTTTTTGAAATATCAAAGCCCAGTGATGCATTTTCTGTGATGTGGCCACATTCCCTAATCATTTTAAATAGTGCCACTCCTTGGTAATCAAGTATTGAAATTTTTGAGCCTATGGGTATCATTTTTATTCAAACCTCCAAAGAAGTGAATATAGTTAATGGAGCCCAGATTCCCTTGGTGACATAATCTGGTTCTAAGGGTGGAAAATGTTATAAACTCAAAAGAAGAGGGAGGGAAAGAAGAAAAAGAAGGAGAAGGAGGAGAAGGAGAAGAAGAAGAGGAGGAGGAGGAAGAGGAGGAGGAAGAGGAGGAAGAGGAAGAAAGAGAAAGGGGGGGAGAGGAAAAATCTTCACCCAGAATCTAACAAATACCAAAACCAGAAGTATATGATTCTCTAAACAAGGGAAATGAGTCATAAATAATACAGATGGCTCCTTTTATCATTACTTTTCTTTGTTTTTATAAAGTCCTTCAAAGGAGCATTTTATCCTGATAGGAAGAAACAGGCATTTTATCTACTCCTTGTCTACATTGGCAACTGAAAGTACTTAATAAATTTCAAATGTTCACAGGACCAGGGTTAGGGCTATGTAAGCAGGATTTAGTCCTGTAATTCTATCAAAGGATACCTTTACTATGTTTGTTGTTAATTAATCAATATGAACTGTTTGTATTAACTTTGATTTTTAAAAATTTCAGTGACATTTCAAAAAATGTTCAAATAGTTTCTATCTACTTTTTTCTTCCTACTGATATTAATACATCCCATTGATTCAGTTTTTGTATTGTTCAGTATTTCTGTAATCTAAATATATGTTCAAGATAACTGGAGAGGCCAGCAAATGTAAAAACTGGTAAACCACAATGGAGGGAATCCATTTTTTAATTTTATGTAACAGGCTTTATTAAACGTAGAAGAACAGTGTACCTACAATTAAGTTCACAGAAAATATCTCTCTATTTTGTGTTTAGCAGATTCTTAAAATGAGTAAGAAATAAATGAGGAGTTGTTACTGAATTTATGCATGATGTCATCATACTATATTACAATGTTCCCACCAACACAAAATTCCATGATATAAAAATATTGCATGCATGTATTATAATGTTTCTTATTTTATTCTTGCTTGTGCTATTCACAATGGAATGATAATAGGGTGGTAAATGGATGTAATTTCAAATTAGTATTATGAGATAAGGTGTAGTGTTAAAACCAATTAGAACTGAACTATAAGGAAAGCCTTAGAGTCAGGGACAAATCACGCTATAAACTACCACACTATATAAATACTAACACAAACAATATTTGTAACACTATGCATTAAATAATTTTCTTAAAGGGGTCATATACATATATATTCAGAAATATTCTAATCATTTGGTATTAACTGAATATTACTGAAAGATTTATATCTTGTTCCTTGGTACTAAATGAGATGAAGATTATGGTCTTAGTTACCAATCTAAGATTCAAACCAAATCTTTGTCTTGAGGAAATTTGTACTAATTCTTCTCTCAAAACTACCAAATAAGTGAACAGGATGCTTAGCAATTCTAAATGAACTGAACATTTCAAGTGTGTGGATGATGGTGGGAAAGAGAACTAGGAGAGAGAACTGGCATTAGTTGAGGGGAATTTCTGGGACAAGCTAGAAATCTAGGACAACGGAAATGCCCAGGTGTCTATGTGGGTGACTCCAGCTAAGACTTATAGCAATAGGGAATATGGAACATGAACTAGTCATCTTCTGTAACCAGGCAAGTCTTCCAATGGAGGGATGTTGGTACCATTCCAGTCACAATACCTTTGGCCCATGAGTTTTTCTGCCTATAAAAGGTTCAGGGATAAAGACAGCAGAAAATGAGGGAATGGTCAATCAATGACTGCCCCAACTTGAGTTCCATGCCAGGGTTAAATTCCCACCCCTCACACTGTTAATGATATTCTCCTATACTTGCAGAGAGGCTCCTAGCATAACAATCATCTCATTGGCTTTATCCAGCAACTGATGGATTCAGAGACGCACAGCCAAACATTAGGCAGAGCTGAGGGAATCTTGTGGAAGGGGGGGGGGAGGATTGAAGAAGCCACAGAGGTCAAGGACTACAAGAAAATCTACCAAATCAACTAATCTAGGCTCATAGGGGCTCCCTGAGACCGAACCACCAACCAGAGAGTATCCATGGGACCAACCTAGATCCCACCCACCCCTACACAAATGTAAGAATGTAAAGCTTTGTTTGTTTGTTTGTTTTTAGAATGTAAAGATTTGTCCACTTATGGAACCTGTAACAGCAGAACAGTGGATCTCTATGACTCTATTATCTGCCTTTGGATACCTTTCCTTAATGGGACTGCCATGTCTAGCCACAATCAAAGAAGATTCACCAAGTCCTCCTACAGCTAGATAAGTCAAGGTGGGTTGATATCTCCTGTCCTCTGAGACTATTATTTTGTTTTATTTTGATATATCCAGGTTATACACATATTATCTTTCAATTTACTGTTTCTATTCAAAGCAATACAAATTAAACCATATGATTAAGTATACAAGTATACATATATACATATGAGTAAGCATAATCATATTTACTTAACATTTGTATTGTTTCAATGACCACATTTTAGTAATTCCGAAGGGGATTTTCTTAATGTTTATTTTTCTAAGGTACATTCTTTAAAGAAATAAAACCATTTTATTGATTCTTTGTGAATTTCATGTCATGCATCAGAACCCCACTCATCTCCTCACCCCTTATCTGCTCTCTGCCCTTGCAACCTCCTCCAGAACAAACAAATCAAACCAAAATAAAAATATCCCACCACTCTGGAAGTTGCCTTCTGTTATTGTGTGCCACATGCTATACATTTTTTTTCCCAAAAGGCTTAACTTGCAAATGTTCATTGCAATGAGTTGTTTCTGGTTGGAGGCCTCTGTCTTCTGCTACACTATCAATACTGCATCCCCACTGGGACTCTTTTTGGATATTCTGTTGTTGCCTTGTGTCTCAGGGATCCTTTAGGTTTGGATCTGCAGGACTATCCACTTTGCATGCTCTAGCTGTTCATAGATGGGTGGATTTTAGGGTGAGGGATACAACTCAGAGCTCTGGATATGGATCAGGATGAAAGTTGACTTGGTTAGCCTAGTACTTCTTTCTCCTGCTTCTGTGCCCAGCCAAGGAGTGGGACTGGCTCATCCAAGTCCATAACCACCAAGGCCAAGATTATTATGTTGCCAAGGTGAGGTGCTGGCCACTATCCTGAGTGCTGTAGCCTGAGAAGGATGGGGCCAACATTCCAAGGATCACCAAAATTCAACCTTGCTCACATCTTTATTCATCTCTTTTCTAGCTCTTGCATTTTGTCAAATACCATATACTATGGCCATCACCATAAGTGCTAGAACTGCTTAAGAAAATACTTTGTGCTAACTTATCAAGGCTAAATAATTGACATTTTGGATTAGTAATGCAATTTTTGATCCTACCAATTCATTATTACAGCATCTGTAAGTAGAGTGCACTTACTTATCCATTGAGGGATTGAGACTTACTAAGTATAAGAAATCATGACAGATAAAAGCTGCACATTATACAGAATTCGTATTCCAGAATTGGCATACTCAACATATGGCAACTCACTTAATATGCACAGTCGACTTGTAAGGCAACTCTACAGGTATCTTATTTTACAGGTGATGAAACTGAAACACTGAAGACTTTCATGGACAGAGAAGTGCTATCTAAGGTTCCCTAGCAAATTATAAAGTTGTATTTGGAAAGTGGAAGTCTTCCCCTTGGGCCTATTCTAGTAGCAATTATATTTAACCTACTTTCAACACACATATGTTGTCTTTGATTCATGCCACCTCTTAATAGATTAAACAAATGAAGCCATTTGTCACTTCCTGTGGCTTTCAGCAAATAAACCATGCCATTGCATGATGAATTTATAGACTGACTACATATTCCAAAAAAAAGTATTAGCTTGAGAATTCTGCTTTACCACGATACTTTTTAATGACATTGATGTTAACATTAGCATTCTCTTAAAAATTACTTGTGGCTGCATTGCTTAAAGAAATTGGTTTCCATAGTTATTTTCTGCTATAAGAATGAAATCCTTGTAATACAAAATGTCCCTTAACAATTTGTGGAAGTGGTGATGAGCAAACAAGGATGGTTACTGTCCCTTACAGACTCCTTCACAGGATCACATGCAGCAATGAGGAAGGGGTTTGATATATTTCAAGATTGGGTGAGAGAAAATAACCAGTACATATTTATAGATTATTAAATATATTCTACAATATGTTTCATTAAGTGTAAGACACTGAGATAATACTGTTTTAGATATTGCCTTAAAATTATGCCTTCAAAACTGATCAACAATTTTAAAACAAATCCAAAGAAAGCCTGACACATCTTGGGGAGTTTTCAGCTTTTAGGTTGACTTATGAGGGACCATTGTAATATGTTGGTCGATTAAGTGGAAAAGAATAAAAATGACCCCCAGCTTCCTCCCACATAGAATTATGATAAAGGTTGCAATAGCTGGCATTTTCTAGAAGTTTCCAAAATTGACCACATAAAAGTACTACATTTACTATTGTTTGCTATTGATGGAATAATTACCTATGGAATGTCACACAAGAGGTGACCTTTTAAACACACTGGCAGTTAATATTAACCCAGACATTAATATTTTGAAAAGAGAGACAGTTAATAAAGGGGAGCCTTTTAAACCCACAGAAGTAAGATAATTAGTTATATTCCCTGCGGCAAGCTTCATCCTAACAAGTTTTCCACTCTGGTAGCAGTAAAACTTTCTTGACAAACTTTAGTCAAATCTCTACATAATAGATAATCACGAATAGTCTTGTAGCGGTACTCACTAATTATAATTACTGCAGAGCTGACTCATTCGCTGACAATCTGGTAAAATTAGCTCTGTCTAAATGTAGACCCGCCTACTTATGTCACTGATTTTCTCTCACTGAAGGCCACTCACTATTGGGGAATTTATCAACTATTTGAAATCAAGATTTCAATGGTTTGTTGATTGTTAAAATAACTGAGGTTTTCCACGAAACAATCTGTTGTTCACTTGGTTTTTGAGTAATAGAGTTTAATTGCAGTTTCCTTTTTTCTTTCTTTCTTTCTTTCTTTCTTTCTTTCTTTCTTTTCTTTCTTTGTTTCTTTCTTTCTCTTTCTTTCTTTCTCTCTCTCTCT
This sequence comes from Hylomyscus alleni, assembly GCA_019843855.1. NCBI lineage: Eukaryota > Metazoa > Chordata > Mammalia > Rodentia > Muridae > Hylomyscus > Hylomyscus alleni. Next base: position 10,442 of record JADRCC010571645.1, read on the forward strand.
TTTTCTTTCTTTCTTTCTTTTTCTTTCTTCCTTTGTTTCTTTCTTATATTTTATTCAGGAAAAGACAATTTTTCTAGAATTAGGGATAGTATATTGAGTAGTATATAGTTAGTAGTTATATAGATAGTATATAGTTTGACTATATAGTATGCTATATAGTGCCCCCTTTTAATATCAAGGGGGCACTCTATTCAGGTTGTGACATTTAAACAAAAGCAAAATATGTTTGACTGTATTGCCTTTGTAAAAATTAAACTTTTCTACATGATACAATCTTTCTAAGATGACTTAGTAAAATATTTTCTTTGTTAAATAGCCTGCTATTCTATCTATCTATCTATCTATCTATCTATCTATCTATCTATCTATCT
>JADRCC010571646.1:4945-17772 GCA_019843855.1 Hylomyscus alleni
GGCCCTGGCCCTGGCCCTGGCCCTGGCCCTGGCCCTGGCCCTGGCCCCATGCCTTTCTTGCTCTCTGCTCCTGTATTCCATAGGATGGTAAAAGTCCTACAATCATCATATTTAGCCTTATTCTATGCCCAGAATCAATGAAGTCAAATCAAGTAACCATGAATTAAGACAGCTAAAATCTAGAGCCCCAAATCATACCTTCTTTAGCTGATTCTGGAGTTGTTTTGGTCCCAGCAATGCAAAATTAACTAACAAAGGAGGTGGGGGGGAGAAGAAGCCAAAGAAAGAATTCTATTGCTGAAAATTTGGTAGATATTGGTTATTTAAAAAACAAACAAACAAAAAACCCTCAAATGTGTGACATTATAATTAAAAACTCTACTTCTGCATACAAGCACTGGAAGGGGCCAAATATTGTAAATGCTAAATTAAAAACATAAAATATGCATTATTGTTGTGAAATTAGAGCTATGTCTATATAGTTATAATTAAGCTTCTCTCATGTAGTAAAGGCACATTTGGTTACTTTCTTAATGGTTTATAGTTACGGTCAAGAGGAAGACTGAAACAAATACCTCTTAATATAATTAATTTTACTTCACCAAAGCAGGAAATCATATTTTACTTAAAGTTTCTTTACAAAACAAAATTTAAAACGCCATATGACCACTTTATTGTAATTGTCTTTCTTTCCTATGTATAAAGTGGATGGATCATGAGAATTGAATGCACTTTCCTTTTAGACTAACCGAGGTTCTTACGCTTCACAAATTCACTTGTGGGAAGAAAATAGAGCTGTCTCTGAAAATAAAAGGCCTGCGTATCAGCCAGGGAGCTTATCTGATGAAGGAAAGACAAGAAGGTTTACAGTCCAAGAGCAATCCCCCAGCATCGCACCACAGACTCAGCAGCAGAGGATTGTGTCGCTCTAAACTCCATTCACAAAAGCCAAGAGGAGTTTTTCACCTCTTCAGGCACTATTGATTCTTAGTTGTAGGTATGTGGCCCAATCTCTGGCAAAATTCTGTGAACAAAGAACAATTACTGCCATTCAACAGTAACTTGGAGTTTTTCTGCCTATGGCGTGCATAAAATTGGAAGCCAGTTTCACTAAGGGAAGTAAAGTATGTATTTAAAACTATGACCTATAACAAGGAACCTCCTTCAGTGAGTATCTCTTCAAAGTAAGAGAAAATAAATCTGTACTAACAAATTCTCATGATCATAAAAACAGTTTTTATATCTGTAAATCTATTTGTAAGTCCAGTTAAGGAATTAATGAACTAAGTTGATGGGAGGTGCAATTTGCTTGAAGAAGAAGGATGAGGAAGAAGAGGATTAGGAGCTAGATGAGTTAGATAAGAAGGAAAAGAAAGAAGAGAGCGAGAGACTGAGAGAGCAAGAGAGTGATTATTTTTAGAGGTACAGGACTTAAATTATTTCATTTTATATTGGATACAATGCTGGTAACTCCCATAGTAGATAAACAGGTGTCAATTCTAAAACTCATTTTCTCTCCTGGGCTTAAAAACTCCACAATAGCAGAAGTCAAAAATAGCTTGTTGCTTATTGCCTCCTCCGTGTAAGTATTATCTCTCGATGGCCTGCATTGAAGATATTTAAAAAGTGAGAGTTCAAAGCCTGAAAAGACAAAATGAGGAGCAGGCAAATGTTTCTCCCCCCAGGGCAGAACTTTTCTCCTCGCCTGCCTTTGTTCTGCCAGAGTGCTCAAGGGTGGGAATGTTTTTATTATGTAAGCAAAATGATATAGAATCATTATCAAAGTAGCAACTGTAGTTCAACAGTTTAGTCACCAGAGTAACCACAGAAATTCCGAGTGGTTGAACTGAAATGGGAAATTAAGTTTCCAACTGGAGTCAGGACATGAGTTCTGTTTAAAGAGCCCTGTTCTCCTTTGTGTGATGTATGTACCAGAGACAGAACACAGTGAATATGGCTGCTTTGTCCCTATCTTATCAACAGGAACTTCAATATAGATAGAGAAAATGAAATAAATTTTGTATAGATTTCTTATTAATTTCAATTTTTTCTCATTTTATCACTAAGGGATCTAACGTTGGTCAATCCTATTTACCTGCCTACATTGCCCAATAATGTCTTCATGTCCCATAGAATTTAGCAAAGTCAGAATTGGAATATATCTAGAGAATATATCTAGATTTAAATACTAGTTTTTTCCTGTTACTATTTATATTACCTTTAAGTAAGAGAACAAATAAACAATAAGCAAAAGCAGATATTAATAATCCATGCCACTGGAGCAGAAGCCCTTACCCCACAACTGCACAACAACCACAGGTTTCTCAGTAACCATACGAACAACTTCTGCCAGCTTAATGTTGGTGCATAAAAAGATGTCTATGACCCATTTTATACTGAAATCCACAAAGAATATTTTTTGTACTCTATGAGAGAAATATGACTGAAAAATTTTCACAGCTCTGTCTCCTTCCTCTAATCTAGTAGCAGATAGAAAACCCTGTTTAATACCAGCAAAGAGTGAATAAATGCCAGAAATTACATCGAGGAGAACAGGGCCCACAGACATCAACAAAGTGGGGCACGTAGAGGTTCAAAGGGGTTCACAGAGCCCTACTTAGAAACAGCATTAATGGAGCCTGCATGGGTCTGTGATAGGTCCTCTGCATATATGCTGTGATTGTGTAGTTTGATGAGTTGTATGGGACTCCTAACAGTGGGACGGGATATCTCTGACTCACTTGCCTGATCTTGGGACACCTATCCTCCTGCTGTGTTGCTTCTCCCAGCCTTGATGTGAGGATTTGTGCCTAGTCTTACTGTATCTTGTTAGGCTGTGTTCAGTTGATATCCCTGAGAGGCCGGCTCCTTTCTGAAGGGAAACACAAGAGGATTGGTTCTGGGGGCAAAGTGGAGGTGGAGGGCAGATTTGGGAGGAGTGGAGGGATGGGAAAACACAGTGGGATGAATTGAAAATAATCTTTTTTTTTTTTTAAGTAAAAGAGAAACAACAGTAATCAAAGTCTACCTTTCCTCTTGCTTTCTGTCTCAGCAGAGTCAGGCTTGTTCAACGAGAGCACACCAGGCAACGCCACACGAACAGTCACAGCTTTCCTGAACAAGATCTCCATGAGAAATCCCAGCGGAAGTTACTTCACGGTGAATGCTGCCCCATGAAGAAATGCCCCTTCTCCCAAGGCTGGGAGAAGCAACACAGCAGGAGGATAGGTGTCCCAAGATCAGGCAAGTGAGTCAGAGATATCCCGTCCCACTGTTAGGAGTCCCATACAACTCATCAAACTACACAATCACAGCATATATGCAGAGGACCTATCACAGACCCATGTAGGCTCCATTAATGCTGTTTCTAAGTAGGGCTCTGTGAACCCCTTTGAAGAATTTGCCCCAAGCAAATGAGATTCTCCCTAGATTCTAAGACAGACAGTTCTCTAAACTTTAGTCTAAAGAAAAGGCCCTTCTGGGCTGGGCATGGGGTTGGGGGGCAGCAAGGGGGGTGTTGTCGGGGGAGGGGGTCAGTGGTATAACACTTGTTAGTATGTATGTGTAAGGTCCTGGAGAAGCACAAGAGTTTTTCACCCACTTTGCAACGATTCCTCTGGGAAGTTGTCTCTAAAGGAAGCTGCAGGAGGAGAGGTAGGGAGGAGGAGGAGGCTGAGATAGGGCATAGGAGAGGTTAAAAGATCATCTCTATGCCAGATTTTTCTCAGAACTATAGGAAAATTCTAAGACATTGCTTCTTACTGGATGACAAGAGTGAATTTGAGATTCTTATCTTTTGACCTTTGCCAAAATCTCTCTGGTTTTCCCTAATTCCCTTTGTTTTCAAACTGTTAATAATTCTCAGAAGAAAATACCACAAGGTTTTACATTTCAAGGATTTATCATTCTGCAAGCCATTTACATCTACTGACCTTTAAACTAATGCAGTCTAAAAGCTGGTTGAACTGTTTGCAGAATTCAAAAGTGCTGGCATTTGCTTATTATAAATACCCTGATAGCCTGGCCTGTAAATGGGAAAGAAAGAAAGATCATATTTAGTTTTCTTAGGAAGCATATTTACCAGCAGCATTTGAACATTTTGATTACAACTGAAATGTACTTTATACTCACAGTGACCTACAAAACTAAGGTGAACCAATATATATATATATATTAACTTTAGAATATAGAGAGTCAGAAATCTTATTAGTTTCAAGTAAGCTCAGTACTTCATATAATTCATTGATTTCAATTTCAAAAGCACAAGTGAGGCTGGAGAGATGGCTCAGCAGTTAAATGCCCTGGCTGATCTTCCAGAGGACCTGGAATCTTCAATTCCCGACACTTAAACATGATGACTAATAACCATCTGTAACTGAACTTCCAAGAGGCTTAATGGTCTCATCCACACCCTTGAGCAATGCACACATGTGGTGCACTGCCATAGATGTGAGTAGAAACAAAACCCACATACATAAAATAGAAACAAATAAATGTTTCTTTAAAAAAGTTAGCAACAGAATCTTCCCTTATTGTGTCCTTGCTAGATTAACATTAGAAGTAAAATATAGGACAATAAGGACCTACAAGTTACAAGAGTAGAATGGCATTCACAACTGTAAATTACACAAGAAATGACATCATAGCATTCACACATAGACTTATTAAATAAGCAAATTAAATAATCAAAACCATAAACTATCAGTGTAATAAAATGGTGTACTGTTGGTAATAAACCAAAAAGGAAGCTGCAATTGTTATTTAGTTGTTAGCTTTGCAAGATCTAGAGTCACCTAGGAGACAAGGCTCTGGGACCCTGTGAGGCATTATCTAGGTCAGGTTAGTGAGATGTGAAGACACACCTTACCTGTGAGTGCCAGCTTTCTATGAGCTAGGATCCTGAGCTGAATAAAACAGGGGCAAAGAGACCAGGGGTGCTTCCTATTGTTTTATGTGCTGGGTGAGGAAACAATGAAACCAGCTACCACCATCTCCACCAGCTATTACTTCTCCTTCTCCACCATTTTGGACTGCATCCTCAAACTGTGAACCCTTTCCTGCATCACTTCAGTTGCTTGGTATAGTGTCATAGCGATGAGAATAATAACTAATACAGGAAGCAATAGAGAAGGACTGTGTCTTAGTCAGGGTTTCTATTCTTGCACAAATATCATGACCATAAAGAAAGTTAGGGAGGAAGGGGTATATTCATCTTACACTTCCACATGGCTGTTGATCACCAGAGGAAGTCAGGACTGGAACTCCAGCAGGTCAGGAAGCAGGAGCTGATGCAGAGGCCATGGAGAGATGTTCCTTGCTGGCTTGCTTCTCCTGGCTTGCTCAGCCTGCTCTCTTATAGAACCCAAGACTTTCAGCCCAAGGATGGCACCACTCACAAGGGGCCCTACGCCCTTGATCACTAATTGAGAAAATGCCCCACAGCTGGATCTCATGGAGGCACTTCCCCAACTGAAATTCCCTTCTCTGTGATAACTCCAGCCTGTGTCAAGTTGACACACAAAACCAGCCAGTACAGACTGTTTTAAAATACTTGACTGAAATATAAAAGAAAATAAAAGCAAAGTGCAGTAGACTATATTCTGACAAGAAAGAGGAAAAGTATTAGAAATCACAAAAATAAAACAGTACAGATTGAAAAATAAACAGAATAACTACAAGAGTGTGTGCATGCACACACACACACACACACACACACACATATAATGAAAAAAATGAAACCAGTCTGACTCACTCTTTAGTACAAAAGAGGAAGCTCAAGGCTCCAGCACAGCAGGTTGTTTTCTTTTCTCTGACAAGAACTCAGGATGGGACCATCTAGAGAAAAACGCTGACAAACAAGGTGCCCTAATAAAACAAGAGGAGATCCTATCACAGCAGATATGAAAACTGTGACACACAAATAGAGGACAAAAATATGAAAAAGCAAGACAACATAACTCCTCTAAACCATCATTAGTCTTGATTTGGAAATCCAAGACAAATGAAGGAATTCAGTCAACTTGTAAAAACAAAAAGAAACATCCAAACACGGTACGAACAAGGTGAACATTCAGCCCCAAGAGGAACGTAAAACCCCAGGTAGACAAGAGCAAACAAAACCCTCTTCACAGACCATTACAGCTAAAGGGTCAAATATGTGCAACCTCGGAACGATATTGAATCCTATGAGAGGAAATATCAAGTTATTGCAGACAAACTGATTAGAAAAATTTCACAGCAGATTTCCTAAAGTTAGGAAAGCACCGAATGTATTTCAAAAGTTGCCCATGAGTCATTGTCAACCAAGATTCCTATATTCAAGCACCCTATCCTTTGAAGTCAATGGGCAAATTATGGTCTTCCAAAATGAGCATAAATTCAAAGAAAACATGATCAGAGAACCAAAACAGTGGAGAATAGTTAAGGAACCCTACCCACAGAGACAGAAGAAACACAGCCTGAATCAGTAGATTTGAGGAAAGAACAAATGTCTCGAGGACAACTATGACCCAATAAGAGCTAGTAACGCATCAATCAAGAATAAACCAGCAATGCCCAAGTTAGAACAGAGGAGAGAGTAACTCACAAACAGCATTTGAACCTTGAACCAACCAGAAAAACAAACAAAACCTTTTCAATAATTAGAAACCTCTACAAATGATAATCCTAAATAGAAATTGTCTTGACTTTCCAATTATAAGACAGGTAACTGCAGATTAAAAGCAGATACAACTCTTTATTGCCTACAGAGACACATGCTATTACTAAAGTCAAACACAGACTGAAAGTGGAAAGGTGGAAAAGTTATAGCAATCCAAATGTATTAGGAGAAAAATAGTACCATGTTTCTTTGATAAAGTCTCAAGGAATCTTGTGTGTGTGTATGTGTGTGTGTGTGTGTGTGTGTGTGTGTGTGTGTGTTTTATATATATATATATATATATATATATATATATATATATATATATAATTTATGTATAACATGCATCCATACATACACATGCCTATATACCTATGTATATTTATAATATGTAATATTATAAATCACACTATGTGTGTTAAACAAAACATAGGTATATCATTCAACAGTGTTTATAACAATAGGGCCATACTTTCATCCCCAGAGAGGCAATCAATCAAGGGCAACAGGAGTAGCTTATACTGTTCTCAGAACCACATGGAAACTCTGACCAAGAACTCAAAAGATGGGTTCTCACAATCAGTTATAGAAACCTTGTCAACTACCTGGGATAGTGAGATCATGGATAATAAAAGCAAGCCATTACCATTCTAAAACTTATCCTTTCACCCAAAGATAAGTATAGTTCTCAGCCCTAATCAGACAAGCTTCCCTTTACAGCAAGTAGAGATCATTACAGAAAACTATTTCTGGAAACAATGTAGAGATCAGAAGATGGTGGGGAGCCTAGCCCTAGACAGACACATCTACATCACAACTCCTGCACCAAAAACCTTGGGGAATATCAAAGAAGTGGAGACAGGAAGCTGGTAAGAGTTAGAGGGTCAGGAAGTTTGCTATGAAATTCTGTCTTCTAGAAATGACTGCCTAAACAAGACCTGAACAATGGCAGTATCAGTCGACATATTAATGTAGTAGGTGAGAGATTGTTGTACACAAGCAGGGCCTGCTACTGAGGCCAATGGCTCTCTCTCTCCCCGGTGTTGACCTGTGACTCCACAGTGCATTAGTTAAAAAGGAGGCAATGAATAAATGAGATATTTTATTGTAGGAAGGAGAAAATAGGCTGGTCAAGTAGAGAGAAGGAAAGGAGAGGAAGGAGAGAGAGAAAGAGAAAGGAGAAGAAGAAAGCAAGAGAGCCAGAAGGCAAGAGAAGAGAACAAAGAACAGGAAAGAGGGAGGAAAATTGAGAGCAAGAGAGGGAGAGCAGAGAGGAGACAAAGAGTGAGAAAGAGAGGAGAGGGCAAACCACCTCTTATATTGTATGGGGTGTGGCATGTCTGGCTTGTGGTCAGATGACTGGGGATAAGGTCCGGCTAGAATGCTGGGAGCTTGGGGTATTGTTTGCCTGATAGAGCACACATCTCCTGCAGTGGCAGCTGTGAGGGGTTGTGACTAAAACAGGAACCAAAGACTCAGGAATTATGGCCAAGCTCCTTCCACCCTCTGCAAGCAGAAACTGCCCAAAGGGGCTCCAAGGGCTCAAAGTCAAATACTCAACTGAGCTTAAGTTACCTGGGCAGACCACTGCTCCACACTGCCCCATAAGAGACTTCAAAGAGTTCCAGTCCTAGACAACTACAGATAACTAGTGCTTGCTAAGAAAGGGGTAAGTAGACTCTCCGAGGGATGGGCCACTAATGGGCTATCCAATAGAGTAGTCATCCCTAAAATTATATATAGACTCATATGTATGTATTATGTACATATGCATGTATACATACATGCATGTGTGCATGTATGTATGTATGTATATATTTGTTTGTGTGTGTGTAACAATAATAATCAAGGGGGAAAAGTCCATCAATTTGAGATGGAAACAGAAAAAAGAAGGACATGTGAGGGTTTGGAGGGAAGAGACATGATTAGGGATGGAATGAGAAAAGGGAGAGGTGAATGGTGTGATTACATTTTAACATAAAATACATTAAAAATAAAAAGATATTTTAATATCAGACAAAGCAGGCACCCAGTAAAAATTCAAGCCAAGTCAGAGATAAGGAAGGTCTCTACCTATTAAAGGAAACAATCCATCAGGATGATATGACCATTGTTATGGACCAAAACGTGGTACAAATAATTTCATAAAACAACCATCACCTGACAAAAAAACAGATATGTCCAGATATGAAGAGTGGTGGCCTACAAAACCCCCTACACATCAACCATCCAGATTCGAAGAGAGTAACAAAGAACCGTCAGAGTTAAATAGCACCACAGATTAAATGGACAGAGTAGAAATCTACAGAATGTCTATCCAGAGTCTGAAGGATATACGTTCTTCTCAGCAGCCTGTGGAACTATCTCCAACATAGATTGCATTTATGCAATTAAGCATTCTTTAAAAAGAAGAAGAAGAAGAAATTAAATAAGTTCTCCTGTGTTTAGGCAAGCTCAATGAAATCAAACTAGATATCAGTAGCAAAGAAAATTATAGTATCGGCAAATTCATGATGGTTAAACAGTATTCACCATTGGATAAGCAGTAGGAAACTGAATAAATGAGAAGAAGCTATCCAGAACCTCTGAGACACAAAAAGGCATGTTCAATGAGAAACGTGTGTAGGTTTGAATATATAGATTAATAAAAACAAATTTACAGTCAAGGCAAATAACCTAATGATGCACCATGATGTCTTGGGAAAAGAAGAATGAGCCAAACCCAAACTTAGTAAGAAAAAAGAAACAACAAAGATCAGAATTCTCTCAGTGATGTGGAGTAATATGAAGAGTCAATGAATCAAGGATGTATTTCAATGAAAAGGTAACTAATCTTAGCTATCCCTAAATCAAAACAGCAAAAAGAAAGGAGAAAGAAAGAAAGAAAGAAAGAAAGAAAGAAAGAAAGAAAGAAAGAAAGAAAGAAAGAAAGAAAGAAAAAGAAAGAAAGAAAGAAAGAAAGAAAGAGAAGATTGAAATTAACAAAATAAGTTTTCAAAAGAGAACTCTACCATCAGATACCAACAAAATCCAAAAAATTGTCAGGAAATATTTTTAAAACATATAATAAAAAAAAGTGTAAAAAACAAAAACTGATAAGTTTCTAAGTACATATGAATTAACAATTTAACTAAAGGCCAAGCATCATAGTGAATGCTGTGATCAGTACTTGGGAGCCTGAGGCAGGAGGATTGCCATAAAATTAATTCCAGCCTGAGTTCCCAGATATTCTAGGCTACAGAATGAGGTTTATTTTTAAAAATTAAATCAAAAGGGTAAAAACAGAAGCAGATTTATAATGAACAATGATATTGAACAGTAAGAGTCCCAACAGAGAAAATCTTAGGAACAGTCTCAGCTAACCCCACCAGGCCTTAAGAGGCTTGACACCACTGTTCTCCAAACTACTCCATAAAACATAAAGGAAAGGAATACTTTCATACTTATTCTATGAGTCCAGTACTACCCTGATACCAAAACCAGACAAGAACACAACAAAAGCCAACTGCTGACCCAAAGTCTCTCTGTTAAATACTAGCAAATTGCAAATGAAGATCACATACCATAAGCAACTTGGTCTCATTCTGGAGATTCAAGGATGATACCACATATATGAACCATTAAATAAATTCACAGCAGGTAAATAGTCTCATGTCAGAACCCAAGATCATCCCAATAGATGAAGAATTCAACATGTCCTTATGATTAAAAATCTTGAAGAGACTAGGGAGGAGAGGCATGCTTCAACAAAATCACCACTATCTGTGACAATTTAATAACATACTAAATTGGAAAAAATAACATTTTTTTTAAAAAATTAGGAAAAAGAAAATGGTGACCTCAATAACACAGGCCCCAAGACTGGCAACTGATAAATGGAAATTCATGAAACTGAAAAGCTTCTGCATGGCAAGAGACACCATCATTCAGACAAAGTGGCAGACTACAGAATGAGAAAAGAGCCTTGCTAATTACATGTCCAATAGAGAGTTAATATCTAAAGTCTATTTAAAAAGTAAAAGAAAAATGGACACCAGTAAAACAACTCAATTTTAAACTGAGGCACAGAACTAAACAGAAAGTTTTCAAAAGATAAAACACAAAAGGTTGAGAAGCACTTAAAGAAATGCTCAACATCCTTAGTCACTGGGGAAATGTAAATCAAAATTACTTTGAGATTTTAATTTGTACCAGTTAGAACGGCCAAGACAAATAAAACAAATAACAGCTCATGCTAACAAGGATGTGGAGTAAGAAGAACACTCATCCCATTACTAATGGGATCGAAAACTTGTACAGTCACAATGGAAATCAGTGTGGTTGTCCCCCAGGACACGGTGGATAGATCTACCTCAAAATCTAACTGTATCATTCTTGGCCATCTTTCCAAAGGATGCTTCCTCCTACCACAGAACACTTACTTGTTCATCCTTGCTTGTTGCTGTTTTATTTGTAATAGAGATTGTAAACAGCCTAGAAGTCCATCAACAGAAAAATTGATAAAGAAAATGTGGTAAGTTTACACAACGGAATATTAATAGTTTTATTTCTCTCTCTCTTTTAGATGCCTGTTTTGTTTTCTAATGAGTGAGAGCAAGAAAGAAACTGACTTTGGGTGTGCAGGGAGGACCTGAGAAGAGGAACCATAATGAGAATGTAATGGGTGAAAAAAAAATCTATTTTCAATTTAAAAAAGAAAATGCTAACCCATAGTCTCTGCTCCTGCACACTGCCACTCTGAGCACACCCCTCTTACTCTGCTTTTGTATTTATAGCAGAATGAAAGATTCATTTACATTCTTTTGAAAAGTGAATATGTACATATAATATATGTTCATGTCATTCTACAGCATGTTAAAGCAAGTTTGGGAACCGGTGTTGATTTATTTCTGAGTCATTTTTGTAATAAACCAGGCTATGTTTCTTCTTCTTTTTTTTTTAACTGAGGGTTGTGTCATGCATTTCATTTGATGATAAACACGTCATTCACACATAGAAGCATGAATAACACTATAATTCTCTGCATAGTTTTAAATAAAATTTTCAGTTCTTACTGAAAATTGAACAAACCACCTGGGACTAAAAAGAAACTCTGGGCCTTGGGCCAGAAGAAAACTCCAACCACAATATCATATGGAATGAAAATATGCCAAAGGTCGTTGTTGGTCTCTTGTGCAATGCCTCTTACCCCATGTCCTGAGATCTGATGGACACCGTTGTCAGCAGTCATGACACTACAGTGAGGAGCCACAAGACAAAACTGGAAATAAAGTCATAGATTAATCCATGTCCTCCTTAAGCTGTAATAGTAACTGCCCTTATAGAAATTCCGTAAGCAATGTCATTACCAAAAAAAGACATGCAAAATGAAAGCACATGGCTCAAGTCTGGGGCAGGCTTCTTTTTATGAATTTGCCTCTCAAAAATTGGCACTCAACAACTTACATGTAAGACGATTGTGTTAGTTGTCAACATCATCTGTGGGACTGTGGCATAGCTCCCAGTATTACTGTCAGCAGGCAAGAGTTCAGATTGTCTAGAGGGCATTGAGTCTAGAGATTATAGGCTTACCAGGCTTTAAAGCTAGTAAGTCATCTCTTCAGAACTGAAATTATACTTCTTACTGGGACAGGCGAAAAGAACACACCACCACTTGCTGAGTTTTGAAGAGCAGGGAGAAGAATCACAATCACATAGGCACCTGAGGATGAGATCTGAATAGTCTAATACCCCTGAAAAGTCTCATAGCTATGTACATAGAGATAAAAATCCACACTTCCATTGCTTCCAGCTATCCCAGCAACACTAAACCCCTAGTCCATGACATTTTCATGAGAGGTGCAGTAAATTCTTATGGGTTTTTTTTGGACAACTATTATAACATGATCTAGGCATTTTCAAAATGCTTTTTTACAACTTTTAAAATTAAGGACATATAACTGGTATTTCTTTAATACTTTAAAACTCTTGGGTGCTAATTGCAAGGTGTTGAGAAAAACATGAGAAAAATTAATGATGGTTCTAACAAAGACATTAGTAATTCTGACCTTTCCAAGAGATGTCATAAAGATTATAATCCTAAAACTCACAGTCCTATGATTGGTTGAGTTAAAATGTATTCAGCATTATTGGTTAATTACAATACTATGAGAATTTTGAACCTTGGAGTAGTCTGTTTTTATTGACA
>JADRCC010571648.1:0-11692 GCA_019843855.1 Hylomyscus alleni
AAAAAAAAAAAAAAAAAGTTTAATCTTGGTGCTGTAAACCCTGCGTTTGTTTATTTTATAAGCCTGACTTGTTGGGCAAAAGGCTTAAGCCCTTTAGAGCCAGGAATAGGACAGTGACTTTTCTCTCCAAGCTTGTGACAGTCTGAAGTTTGGCCAGACAGGAATTGTCTAAGGTGAAGAACTGGAAGAGTGATATGCCAGGGTACTAACACTCTGGAGGCAGGGGCTGGATGAACCTATTATATCCTAAGTTGTGTTCTCCCTACAGTGTGGCCAATCAGAGCAGGTGGAGTAAGAATTTCCTGGAATGCTAGTGTTCCTTTTACAGACTCTGTTGGCAGTGTCTACGTAGTACATTTGTCAATATTTAGCTTAAGGCAGTGCATGCCTTCCCTTGTTTATTGATATAGTTTGCTTTGAAGGGTGACTCTTGACCTAGTAGAGAAAGGCTATTGTTGAATTGCAATATTTTTTTATAATTTTTGTATAGTATGTACAAGCATATAAATGTACATATGTCTGGGTTTTGGCAGTACCGTGTTTAGATCCATGGCATCTCACATGCTAGGCAAACAAAGAGTGCTGTTTGACAAATTCGATGCATACATCGATACACAACTTAAACATGGATTAAGCCACTTGCTTCGTTTTAGTGTTTTACATAATCATATCCTTTCTGTCACCATCTAGACATGTAAATATCTGTATGCATTCATTTTCCCTTCTATGGTAAGCCTAACCATGTCCTGCTGTGGTACAGTTCCATCCTCTAGCTCATACTAAAATGCCTGAGATGATTGGCCTGTAAAGGGAAGAGGCGTCCTGGCCTGGGTTTTTGAAAGTGATTGGCCTTCCCTGTGCTTTGGGCCTGTGACAGGCAGCACAGCGTGAGGGGAGCATCTCACAGAGGAACCTGGGCCTCCCAGGCCTTTCTGTGACCTGATCTTGCTCTAGCCCTGCTCTTAGGTCAGACTTCCTCAACATTTGAGTCATGACCCCTTTGAGGGCCAAGTGACCCCTTCACAGGGGTTGCCTGAGACAATCAAAAAACATAGTAGTTTATGGTTCATAGCAGTTGCAAAATTACAGTTATGAAGTAGCAACAAAAATAATTTTGTGGTTGGTTACCACAGAGTTAAAGGGTCTTAGCACTGGGAAGGTTGGGAACCACTGTTTTAGGCTGGATGGGGCTGGGCCAGTCTTTGGGAAGGCTGGGAACCACTGTTTTAGGCTGGATGGGGCTGGGCCAGTCTTTTGCCACATTTGAGCAGTGCTTAAGGTGCAAACTTTAGTGAACTGCTTCTAAAGGAATTTACTTTCCTAATGGTGTATTTTGTCAAATCTGAACTTGGTATGCAGCAAATCTGGTTATCTGAGACAACATGACTCAAAGAACAGCTAGGAAAGAGGAGGGAGAGTCTAGAGATCAAGCTGTTTTGAGGTGTGAGGGAAGATCTGTATAGTATGGAAAGAAGTCAATAAAGTCTGAGATTGACCATGGGGACCAAGTGGCCTTGGGATGTAGAGTTGGTAGTGCTTTGCCTGTTCAAGGCCTCGGCCTCAATCCTTGAATATAATGGTGGTGCTTGCCAGCAAATCTCCAGCCCCTGGGAGGAGGAGTTTGAGGCCCAAACCAAACACCAGCCAACAGGGTGGATGGATTGTAAAGGGAATGCAGCTGTGCTGATAAAAATGCGTGCAGCACCACTCTTTGCACCATGAGGGCTGTTGGCTTGGCCTACGGAGAATTTTTTAAAGTGATGGCCTGTTTTAGCCTTTTGAGTAAGATGGCTTGGAAAGTTGAGTGTTAGATGCTGAGAAGATGTTAGCAAGAATTTGAAGCCATGTTACAGTCCCGAAGGGCAGAGACTCAAACACTGCTGCTTTTATGAAGTGAGGTAGCTTGTGATGTGACCAGACTTCTGAGATCTATGACACTGTTATAACTTGCTGTATTATCGACATAACTGTTATCTAGTCTCATTGTACATGATGTTTATAATATAGTCTTGTAACTCGTGCTTGTCTGAAAGCTTTGCAAAGTTCCCAAACTTCCAGGTCACTTTCAAGAACTTGAACTATTAGGACTTGGGTTCAGTATAGACCAGTGCTCACACTCACAGATTCAGATAGAGTTTGCAGTTTATGGTAATTCCTCTCATAGAAGCCCTGTGGTGTAAAAGCTCCTCCCTCCCAGCCGGTGCAGCTGAGGGGCTTCAAACGACCACAGCAGTGTGTAAGGGGCCTGCAGCTTCTGCCACCACGGTTACTTTATGAGTGAGGATGCCGAGTCTTAATTTCTGGGTGGCAGAGTCTAACTCACAGTCCACAAAGGCTGATTTTCAGCTGAGCTGCTATCTACTCGCTACCCTGCCGCCTTATGTTTTATTGAAGATCTAGTTTTCCCAAGTAATGGGGGCAGAGAGAATGTTGAATGGATAAAGTATGTGCTGCACAAGCAAGGGGAATTGATTTGATTTCTAGGACCCACATAAAAAAACTGGGTGTGGCAGCCCACCCCTGTCCTCCCAGCCCCTTGGAGGCAGGAGCAGGAGGACCCCCATGGGCTTGCCGGCCAGCCCATCTAGGTAAATGGATGGGGTCCACATTCAGAAGAAGACTCTGCCTTGAAACATAAAGTGGAAAAGCGTTAGGAGCGGCCTCCAGTGTAGACTTCCAGCCTCCACGTCATGTGCAGCACACATGGTCATGTGACGTAGTGACCTAGTTTTCCCAAGTGAAAGACCTGTGTACTCTAGTGGTACATCAGGAGTCTCTGCCCACGGAGCCCATACTGCACTCATTAGCCTAGAAAGATTGCCTTGAGAGGCGCAAGACTGAGAATCAGTGCCTGCATAAGAGCTGGCTGGCTGCCTTCTTCAAGCGCAGCCTTTCCCTCCCATCCTGTTCCTAGGTGTCACCGTTGGACATTTGTATTGCTGGGTCCAGGCTCCTGTTTTTCATGTTCTTCCTCTTTCATAGAATCCCTTTTCTACATTTTAGCTGTTGCTTTTGCTCTTAGCTGATCCCAGAAGCCTTTGTTTTCTCTTAAGTGTAATGACTGTGTACTTCTGAGGAAGTCCCTTTCCTGTTTATTCCTGGCTGTCTCCCAAGCTATTAGTGCTCGTATGACTCGCCCTAGCAAAAGCCGTGCCACACACCCGACTCTTCTCATGTCCCGTGGTCTGATGACCAAAAGAACAGTCATCTTGTAGCCTGGAAAGGCCACCAGCCAAAAGCTAGGGTCAGTGTTTGTAATGTAGTGGATTTGTGTATGATGTCAACTGGATCTCCTATAATTTAGTTCAAATTTGACACTACCCAGGTTTGGTATCGTCTCACAAGATTGCCCCAACTTTCAAGGCTGATCATAAGCTGAACCTCCCATAGCCTATCTAATTGGGTGTAAGCCTGAGTTCCTAAACTTTCCACCTAGGGTTCAGCAATTTGCTGAAATCATTCATAGAACTTAGGGAAAGCTCTGTATTTATATTTCCTTGCTTATCATAAGAGTTTCAAACACTCAGCCAAATGTACAGGGTGAGGAGCTCCAGTGTGTCCCTACCCCAGTAAAATCTGTTTCCACAGTGATGGGCAGGCACATCTTCTTCGTGTACATGGCTACACTTACTGACACAGAAATTCTGAGTTCCACTGATGAGAACTCCACTTTTGTAAAGATGCCAGTGTATATCACAACTGATTCAGTCATCAGCCATTGGCCATTTAACTCAACCACCCATTCTCTCTCTGCGGGGAAAGAGTTGGGAGCTGAAATTCTCAATCTTCAATGTCATGTGTCTGACTTCTGACAAGCAGATTCCACTCTAAAATGCCTGGGGAGAGGGGCTCCCCAAGAGTCATGGCGTTAAGCATAGATAGGTGAATGCCAAGACATTCCTTGCCCACCCTTCAAATCCCAGTGGTTTTAGAGGCTCATATCCCGTGACCCTGAAGAACAATTCTGTGTTTCTTGCTAAGTCACAGTGGCACACTCTGAGAGGATATTTGTGTCTTTCCCAGTTGGCCTGCTGTTGCGGATCTGCTGGCTGTTCCCTCTGCTGTGGCTGCTGCCCTAAGTTCCGACAGTCTCGGACCACGCGCTTCATGTATTTATTCTACTTCGTCCTGGTCATCGCCCTCTGCTGTGTGATGATGTCACCCTCTGTGATGAAGCAGGTGAAGGAGCACGTAAGTCTGGGGGTTTGATAAGTTGTAGGTGAAACTTGACGTAGAGGACTGGGTTCAGCATCACTGTGATTTAGGGTTTGTCTGTTGCTGTGATAAACCATTCTAACAAGGCAGAGTTTATTTCAGCTTATGGTTCCAGAGGGATAAGAGCCCATCACGGCCGGTTGGCATGCCAGCACAAAGTAGGTATGCCAGCATGAAGTTGAAAGTTTACAGCTTCAACCATAACACAAAGCACAGAGAACAGAGTGGAAGTGGGCAAGGCTTTTTAATTAGCCTGCCTCCCCAACCCCTCTGCTCCACCTACATCTCTTCAAACAGCGCCACCAGCCACCTGGGGGCTGAGTGTTAAAATGCCTGAGGCTATGGGGGACATTTCTCATTCAAACCACCACACTTGGTCTCTGAATTGTCTCAAAACTTGTCCACTGCTTTCAGGCCAGACAGGCAAGCCATTCAACAGGTGGATCTTTAATCAACTAATTAGTGTTTGGTACGATGTATAGGTATGTCTATGAATGTGATGTATATCTATCATGGATGCACACAAGTGTGTCTGACTGCTCATGAAGATTAGAAGAACATCAGGTGTTTTACTCATCATGCTCTGCCTTGTCCCTTTGAGAGCCGGTCTCATGCTAACCCTAGAGCTGAGTTGGTTATTGGGGGGCAGTGAGCCTTACTGATACTCTCATCCACCATGCTGAGGTTAGAAGCATGCATGGGCATGCTCGACATTTTACATAGGTGCTAGGATTCAAAATCAAATTTTCACACTTAGACAGTAAGGCAGAGTCACTGGGTTTAGCCGCTGGGCCAGCTTTCCAGCCCCCAGTAGCTTTATCTTTAGTAGTAGGATATCCATAGTTGGATGCTGATGGTAGAAAATGTTGATGTCAGAGGATTATGTTTGGTCTTTGTTTGTATCTGTTTTTGATAAAAACACAGTCTCTGCATGTAGAACTTTGCATGTCTTTTTAATTTAAGGATGGCTGCCCGTATTTCAAGTCACGGCTGGTTATCCACACTTAATTCAGCCTTTATGGAAAGGATGATGCACTTTAGACAGTGCCTCAGATACCAGGAAGTAGTGTGTGATGATTTTAACCTTTCTAGATAGATCACTTGCCCATGTTGTCTCTGGGAGGGAGAAAGAGTCCCAGCCATTTCTTGGGCAGTGTGTACTGAGAGATCCCTGGAGTGTGATGTTTATAGAGATGGATGTGGGGTCTTTTCCTGTTCCCACATAGCAGGCCTCTCTGAGCTATATTAGAGGATAGTGTGTTGAAGTCTCAGAAAGCCCAATAAAAACCACAATTCTTTCTGTCCTAGGTTTGGAAAAAAGAGACTAAAATGTCAGCAAATAGAGGCCAGATATCATGGTTATTATTTAACAAGTCACACGAAACCTTTCAGTTTGTATTTGCAGTGAGGTCAGCTTCCTCCTCAGCTCCTCCAATCAGCGGCATTCACCCCTGCTCCATTGGCATGGTTCATGACAGATTCCCTCTACTAGGGCACAGTTGACCAGGAAGAGAGGACGGCAGTGTGTTGAGGCAGCTCTCATCACAGAGGAAATGGTAGATGAAAGCGTAGCTGTCCAAGTCCATTTGCCTTTAAAATACCACTGAACCCTCATCCTCCAGGCAGGCAGTGAGGTGGCAGAGCGGCCAAGCCAACCCTATAATGGTACCTTTTCCCTTCTACAGTGGTCACAGTCTCAGCTGGAGCAGCTCCTAAGCAAACGGCCCCAGTCCTGGGCCACACTGTGGCCATTTCAGACACACCCTGCTTTAAAACAACCATTTTCTTTCCCCTTCTCTTTATGCTAGGAGTGGGACCCAGGGCCTGGCATGCACTAGGCAGTCCCTGAACTCTTGACCTACATCCCAGCTGAACAACCATTTTCTTACAGGCTCTTGGTCTATTTTTATCCTGTTTAGCCTTTAGTTAGAATAGGCCTATTGAGCTTCCTGTTGGGTAATGCAGTTCTAATTGGACTTGTATGTTTTTGATTACAGAATAAACTACTGTAAAGCCTCTGATTAAGGTACCACAGTGGGGGATATGTATGTTTAGATAAAAAGTGACGTTTGTCACTCAGAAAAAAAGATGGGAAATTTTCTGAGGCCTAAAACAAGGTAAAAAGAATAGGTTCCATGTGGAAAGATACTGTAGAGGTTTAGCGTGGAGAGACCAAGGCCTTGGGTGCCTGGAAGGGTCCATGCTAGACTTGCTCTGTGCTTATTGATATATTTACCACCCGTTCGCTCCTGGCATCGTGGCTTTACTTAATGTGTTTGGGGAAGGAAGTGTGAACTTATGGGACTGGAAGTCCGACTCTGCAGTTAGGAACAAACACTGAGCTTGCAGAGGACTGAGTTTGGTTCCCAGTACCTACTTCATATAGCTCACAACTTCCTGTAGCTCCAGTTCCAGGGGATCTGGCACACTCTTCTGGCCTCTGGGCATGCCTCCTCCCCTATTTTATTTTAAAAAAATAATATATAATTAAACTTTATTATATAATTAAAAATGAAAACCTTTTAAATTAAAAAGTTTAGGAGCTAGAATGCTAGAAGGGTTGGTTTGAACTCTTCCTGGTCTGGAGGTGTGCTGCAGCTCCCTTTTACATTCATCCATTTAAATGGAACCTCATACAGGATCAATGGGTCCTGCACCATTGAGCCACAGCTCAGTTGAGCCCTCCACCATTGAGCTGCACCTCAGTCCTCCATTCACTACTTTTATTTTTCTAGCAATGTAATACTCTCTTTTTAAATTCATGAGCATCCACCTGATGACTCCCGTGGTCCTGTGGTCCTGTGGTGACAGTCCTGTGTCTCAGCTATCTGATATGAGCTCTGCTCTTTTCAGTACAAGTACAATGAAAGCCTTAGGTCCAAGAGAAGAAAGTCTATGCCTGTGCTATTATGTAACATCTCTTACTGCAATCACAATTGTGTAGATAATTTAGAAGCCACAGCTGTGTGTTTCACGCATAAATTTTATAATAATTGACACGCAGGATTCCTATTTAAGTATCCTTCTTCTGCCCCATGCAACAGCCCTAACAATTCCATCCTGTATCTGTGCTTCCTAACTCCTGGAAAAATCTTCAAAAGGAAGATGTTGACTGGAGTTTGCCCAGGAAGAATTCATGGAGGCAGTGATGTGTATAAATAATACATAATTTTAAGAGCTGGTTTTTATAGGATAATGCCATATGCCAGATTTTAGTTTGGGTGTTTTCCCTGTCTCTTCATCCTTCATTACCACAGTTCTTGTGTATGCAGTAGGTGGTGTTATTATCCTACTCTACTGGTGAGGAAGCAGTTAGTCATCTAACCTGTTTACACTGATCGATAGTCAGCCACTGGAGGAAGAGTTGGGATTTGAACTGGGCAGAGTACATGCTTAGCTCCTGAGCTGTG
The DNA here is from genome assembly GCA_019843855.1 of Hylomyscus alleni. NCBI lineage: Eukaryota > Metazoa > Chordata > Mammalia > Rodentia > Muridae > Hylomyscus > Hylomyscus alleni. The sequence goes on from JADRCC010571648.1 coordinate 7,626, forward strand.
TAGCTAGAAAGGCAGAGAAAGAGCAAGGAAAAGGCATGTACAGAGAGGGACAGGGAAAGAAAAGTCAGCGTGTCACATGACGAGATCTGATAAGGTGCTTGGTCTATGGATAAAGAAGCAACCATAGAGTCCCAAGCAGAGGTGTGGTTGTGGATCGGGGGAGATTGAAGGAAGTGAGCTCACTGGGGTGACTTGGGATCAGAGGTCAGATGGAGAGGGAGGGGAAGGGAAGGGGTAACCCTGGCGCCTCGCAGGGTGGTTGTCAGGGTTTCATGCCTGCGTCTGAATGTACCTATTTAAAAATGGCTTGGCCGGGCTTCCTGCATAAAGAGTGAGGTCACTCTGGGTGAAACAAATCCTTTTCCCTTCACAGGGGACAGCTATGTGGCCACAAAGTCAGCTTGTTTTGTGGTGCTACAATCAGGCTGACCTCATGCTCAGGCGGTGCTTGAGGGTGGGCCTTGAAAGGTCTCCTTGTAGTGCACAGGCTGGCCTTCAGCTGGTCCTTGCCTGCTCTTTGTTGGCCTGTGGGAATGCTAGAGGTGACAGTGGCAGAGGAGAAAAGAACTGCAGGCTTGTGGCCTGGATTGGGTGTCATTACCGCCCACTCTGCATTCTTGCCTCTTAGCTAGGCCCCCTGTCAGGGTCACATGGCCTGTGGAGTGTGGGTTGAGAACAGGAGGGCCACTTTCTGGTTTCAGAATGTTGCCTTGTGTATCTCAGTGAGAAGGAACTGCAGAGAGAGGTAGAGGCAACTTGGTCCTGCTTTTCATGAGGGAAACCCTTCTGAGACCAGATAAGGGTCTCCTGTATGGTTGAGTCACAGTGAGTGGTTTCTGTTTTCTTGGAGTCTTTTTTTCCCCCCCATGCTAGAGTGTAGGAGCCATTTTAGGCAGGCTGTTATTGGCAGTCACCATAGCGCCCAAGCAAGTACAGAATGTGGGCTATTTGATTCCTGGGGACTTCGGTGGACATTAGAATGCTGAACACAGGGGCGAAGCAGGCAAAGGATTAAGGGCTCCAGGCCTGCATTGATAGACCAAGATCTGTCTGCCCAGTGTGAAGATGAAAGGTGACAGTTGAGAGTCCCAGAAGCTGGTCATTTGGGAGAAAGGGCAAAAAAATAAAGGCTCTTGCGTGCTGAGGAACAAAGGTCCCCTGCCCTTCCCTGAGAGCTCACTGGCCAGTGTGGGAAGAACCTTTGGCGCTTTCATGTTTGAGGTTCATATTCTCCCTGTCTTCCACTTGGCACCTCCATTGCTCTGATGGATGCAGATGTCTGACATGGTGTATTTCAAAATATCAAAACCCCAATAAGTCATAAATAGTGCTATGAACTCATTTGTCTGCTATATGGTGTATGGAACATGATGTTGTAATATGTTTGCTTTATACTTGTAAAGAAGTACTCATTTTGTTGTGAAGAGAGTCTAGTATGATCTCTGTTATCTTTTTGTCATTCCTTCATTCGTGTTTAGAAGGTGTTATGTTTGGCTATACGTTCTGATCTCTCTGCACACGTTTTATTTGGCACATTATTTCCCAGAGGTAAGTCAGGATAGTTTTGAGTGGTAGTGACTTGGCAGCTGATAGACTTTGACTAGGTTTTTCCCTAGCTGACAAGGGCTTTGTGCTTGTTTCCAGCACAGGTTATTCACACTGCAGCACGTGGAGCGCCTCCAAGGAACACAGGACAAGACTGAGTGGGATCTGGGTGTGAGGGGTTTCTGCCTCATGGTATTGTAGAACAGCATCCCCAGCCTTTTCTTTGAGCCAGGTTGACTGTGTCTCTCCTGGCTCTGGATTCGTGGCCATGGCCAGATGCAGACAGCTCAGATGAGGATAGACAAGCTCTTGGAACTATACAGTTGGCCAGGTATATAGATGGGCTTTTATTTGGCTGGGAATTTTCCTCCTCAGCTGCCTTGAGGGGAGCTGGCATGCAGTAATGAGACCCTAGCCCTGGTCTGTACTTGTATCTAGGCATTAGCAATTCTTGGAATAGCTTTGTGATGGAGTTGTATGTGTCAGAATAGACACCTGGGCTCTTTTAAGTGACCATTGAGGCTGCAGGGGAGCAGGGAGGTCAGTTAGCAAGCTTCTTAGAGTGAGCTTTTCAAATTAACTTGCATGGCCTTGGGCTGAGAAACAAGACACCCTTCTTGCTTACAGCTAGTTTGTCCCTTATCTACTAGCCTGAGTATGTCTATCAAGGTACTTGAGAAGTCACTTTGTCTTATCTACTTTGCATACCATTTGGCTCTGTCTGCTTCTGCCTCTTACTCATAGGGTAGAGCTGGGACACCTTAGGTCCTCTGAGGCCCTCCTCCAGGAACCATTTGTCACCTGCTCTTTTCCTTTGCTGCTCTGTATTTTCACCCTGGGCATTGAGTGGACACTGTCTGCAATTTTTGCATTTTTCTTAAGAGGCAAAGGTATGTTGAGTCTGATAACTGCATTTGGAGTCCTTGAATGTGGTTAGTGGGATGTATTAAAAGGATTTCTCTGTGTGGCCTGAAAACTCACTCTTTGAAAACACAGGCGTGAGCTAGATATACTAAGTAGATATTTCCCAGTCATTTTCACATTGAGGAAGAAGAAATTTATGTCTTTATCAACATACTGTGTCACTGACAGATGATAAAGAAAACGCTAAAAGTGAACTAAGGGTCCCAAGGCTACCCATTATCTCCCAAATCCCTTTAACTTTAAACGTGTAATCTTGGCTGTGACCTCCTGCTATCCTGGTCTTGTTTGGAGACCTTGCCATACCTGTCATTGCTGGTAGAGTTCTGATCTCGGCCTCCTGTTTCTCAGAGCCCATCAGCTGTGTGGCTAGAACCTGTGTCTTGCTATTAAAACTTCTTCCCCGAACTTCTTGCCTCCATCCACCTACAACAATTGCAACTAGAGCGCAATGAGGCCCGCACTTCTTCTGGGTGAAGCTCTGCACAGCACCTGTATGGATCGCTAGCCACCCTCAGCCACAGGCTCCTCCATCTCTGTCAGCCCTTCCCTTTCCTTTCTGACATTACAGACTCACCATCTTCCAGAAGCATCCTTCCCTCTTCTCACCTGCCCTTAGTAAATCCAGAGCCACCCTGGCTTCTTGTTGCTCCTTCATTTTTCTTGTCCTTGTTGAGGCTTCCTGTTTAGGGCAATATTGCATGGTAGTTGAGAGGCTGAGCTTTAAATCTGGACAGCTGAATTTTGAATCCTGGTTGGGTTACTTAGCAAAGCTTTGTAATCTTTCTACTTTGATCTTCTGTTTAAAGGGGGGGAAAAGTAATAGTAAATCAAGATGTTGCTTCAGTGGGGGGGGGTGTCCTGAGTTTGACCCTGATTACCAACCCACCTCATTTCTCCACAAATATATATCATAGTCGTCCACTGCACAGGCATGTGAAAACCCAGTGATCTAACCCATGAAGCACTCTTAGAACAATACCTGGCACATCGATTTCCCTGTAGCATGTAAATATGTTGACATTTCCACATCTAAGAAGTCAGCAGTCTGAGTCGACTCTTGTCCAGCCTTGTTGAGATACGATTCATATAGTTTTGAGTCATGTATCTGGCACTGTAATACATAGTCTTAGGACATTTTGTCACTCCTAAAGCAACTATATTTATTCACATGTGGTTCCCATTTCTTCCCAACTTCCTCCAGCCCTACAGAGCCACTGTTCTATTTTCTTTCTCTGTGGATTTGCTTATTTTAGATGTTGCCATATAAACTGAGTTACACAATACTAGAATTTGAATGTGCCCCCCAAATGTTCATGTGTTGGAAACTTAGTTTCCAAGTCCATTTCCTATTTGGAGACAGAGCTTTAGGGGGTGTAACCAGGGTTAGATGAGGTCATAAGGTGCAGACCCCTATGATGGCAGTAGTGCTCTCTGAAAAGAGGAAGAAAGACCCGAGCTAGCACAGTTGCTGTGTCTTGCCTTGTGATGTCCAGCACTATAGAGTGACGCAGCATTCTCTGATACCAGCTTGTGCTCTTAAGTTTCCCAACATCTAGAACCATGAGCTAAACAAAATTCAGTTTTCTTTAATTATGATG
>JADRCC010571650.1:0-10368 GCA_019843855.1 Hylomyscus alleni
TTTTTTAAAGGTGAAAGTTCAAAGATGTATTTGATGCATCATTTATCAAACTGTATTTTATTCAACAAATATTTAATAAAGCTTACTCTCTGACCTACTCTGATCCAGGTTAGTATATGATGTCCACAATGCGTACTGAGAGATCTACAACCTATATGAAGCAGCTATGCGTCTGAGTCTTGGGGAATGCATATTGTTTGGGTCAGAAATGTTCCTCACAGTGTCATATAACAGAGGATAATGTCTTTACCTTGTCACTATTGAGAGGTAGTAGAATCTTTCTTAGACAGAGTCTGGTGGGAGAAAGTTAGACCTCTGTGGGCATGCTCTTGAAGAATAATGGGTCCCTGGTTCCTATTCTTCCTCTGGCTTTCACTCCTGGCCCGTATAATATGAATAGTGCTTTGTAGTGGACTCCACACAATGATGTACTTTCTTGCCACAGATCTAAAAGCAACAGGGCCAAGAAGTCAAAAGAAGTCTAGTCTTTAAACCTTTAATACTAGAAGTCAAATCAACCCTTTGTCCTTTTCAAGATGTTAGTAATTTAAAAAAAATAAAAGCTAATGAACATAGGGGCATAGAATTGATATGGATGTGATGGATATAAAATTGTCAGTTTACATGATCATGTTTCTTTGAATACATGAATGAGATTCTCAGCAATAAAGAGAGTTTGAAAAATAGTTGGCTAGAGTAGTTTTAAGGGCTTCCGTTAGAAGTTAAGAATATTCTTGGCTTTCAATCTAGACTTTAAGATGTTCCATTTGAATATCATTTAGGACCACTTGGCAAGAACACCTTTGTGGAATCAGTTTCAGACTAGATCTGGCCAGGGAGAAAATGGAAAAGTGAACCCCCATGGACACCATATTCTTAATGATTGCATAATCTAGAGGGAAATATGGGCCTATGTCTATTAAACCTTTCCTTTGGCTTATACGAAAATAAGCCAGAGGAGTTCCTATATAGAATTGTATATCTGGGGCAAACAGTAAAGAGCCCACCCTTCTTAACATCTTAGCGATGCTTTCTACTCCTTTATCTGCTTAGACAGTATGGTGCTAGTTCACAAGAGTCAGTCTTCTTCCTGTGGGAGGGAATTTCTTCCACATAAGGGGAGACTGACTACTAACTGTCTGGGCCAGCTTTGAAATGTGTGCATTTCCCATGGTGAATGTGAGGCAATGACATCATCCTGGACAACTTTTGCAGCAGTAAGTGTGGAAAAATATCAATTATTAACAATGGTTTGTAGATCTCTAAAGCTTGGTTCTATTTGACAAGTTAAACAGGTACTATGTCTGTGCTATAAAAATTCTGCCAGTCTGACTCTTCCCAGGAGGGCACAGCAGAAGTAAATAAGTAGTGGTGGAGAGCTCGGAAAGGAAGAGAAGCTAAACAGTTTGTATGCTATGAAGAGAGGGGGAACTGGAGATGCAAAGGCAGTTGCTGTTCTTGTTCCTTGGGAAATGGTGAGTTGCACTTTCCATCAATAGAGCCAGGAACCAGTGCAACTAGTGGTTCTTTTGATAAAAATGACTACTGTATGAGTTGCTGACTCCCAGAGCTAAATCCTGGCCCAGGAAGATGAGCAGTAACTTCAGTGTGGAGGCATACAACTGTCTTGTCCTGCTGAGTTTACACCTTTTCCTTGGCTTATCTGCTAAACCCTCTAGTTGGTTGGTTCAAGCACAAGAATGGATGACTCTATTCAACTTCAACTGTCTCCCAAAGGGTTGTTTGACAGAGGGTAATGTCTTTAGCTTGTCAAAATATTGAATTATAGCTCTTCTGTGCTGTGTTAAACGTTAGCCAGGGATTAATTTCCTTTAGAATCTTTAGGTTGGACAAAATTGAATTGCCTTATCTTTCAAAAGAAGATGTCATTGTTGATGTGGTATGGGCAGGTGGAGGACACCCAGAGGCTTGCCTACTGCCATGTGACATAGATGAGTGGGCACCACTTTTATTAGCAAGTATGTGATGAAGAAATGGAACAGAAAGAGAATCAGATAATGCACAGTCAGAAGAGGTGGAACTGGAGACACGAAGGTGGTAAGAACAGCCTGATGTGTGTAGCCTGTGCTGCCTTCTGAGGCCATGGTGATGATGTCCAGGCCCATGTTGCTGCAGAGGGCCTTGTCTGTATCTGTTGCCTTACAGCAGCAGGGGTTCTGTGTAGATGATAGTGGCCCATGTTACTACCAAAGGCCATGCCATGCTCTTGGTCTGGGCTGTCACCTGAGACCATGCTGATGTCCAAGGGCTGAATAGAGATGACCCCACCCCTTGCCTGGGTCCCAGGGTGTGGGAGTAGGAGAGTTAACCCTGCCCTTTCCTGTCTGCAGCACTCAAGAGAGTGTGTCTTACTCTTCAGGGCACGAGATGATGGCCCTGCCCCTCACTGTACACAGACTGGAGAATGCAATCCCCGCCCAAGGTACCTCACCTGCTCACTAGGACAGCTAGGTAGAGCTTGCCCTGGTGGCATAGATATGAGAGAGCCAGTCTGAAGGCATGAAAGTGGGTGAGCTGACCCTACTCTTTGCCAGGACAGTTCTGAAGAGCTAACACTGATGGTAGGAGTATGGGAAGGGAGGGTCTAGCCCTGCCCCTCACTTCATGTCTGGCTGACATGGTCACAGGAGAGAAGGCGGGCACACCAACTCAGCTATTCTCCAGGCTCATATCTAGACCTCTGAGTCACCACAGAGGTCTAGACATCTACCACATTTTTGAACTGCTAGAGCATATAAAAGAGCTGGTCCTGCAGAATCAAAGCTGCTGGATCTCCAAGACACAGAGCAACAAAAAGATATTCAAATGGAGTCCTGGTGAGGACTGAGTATTGAAAGTATACCAGAAGCCAGAGGCCTTGAAGGAGACCAATGACTCATTGCAATAAACATTTGCAAATGAAGGTCATCTGGACAAAAGGGTATACTATAGTACAAATGGTGACACACAGCGGCTTTCACAAGAAAATTCTTTTATAATTTAATGTTAATTTTTTGTTTTCTTTTGGGGAAGAGGTTGCCAAGGCAAAGGGCAGATATGGAGTGACTGGGAGATGAGTGAGATAGGGGTCCATGATGAGAAATTCACAAAGAATCAATATAGAGATTTTTTTAAAAATCCCATCAGTCAAACTGTCTATAAAACTAAAATTCCTATGGAGGGCTATTGCCATTATAAATGCAAATATGCATAGATGGCTCAGAACATGTGAGTGATAATGAAATTAAGGATGAGAAAACATCCCTTGTGCTTACATTGATGGATTCGTATCTTCTTGGGTCCACAAGTAGGATGTTCATTTTCTGGATTAGAAAGCTTTGAATTCAGTAACCGAAGGGTGGGGTGGGAGTGGAAACATGGACATATTTGGCAACATCTCTAGCCACAAAACCTTTTGCATAAGATATAGGCTCAACTTCTGGTGTTTTTGCTTGGCCTTTTGGGGTAGTCAGTACATGTTAGGAGAGCAGAATGTCATAGCAGTCAGTAGATATTAACATGTTTCCTCAGAGCAGCAAGGGATACTACAATAAGACCACACTCCTTCTAAGAGCCAACCAAAGACCACCTAATAAACCAAAATACCAGACATGAGAACCCTTCTTTTGAGTTGTTGGTCAGAGCTGTCCAAGGGACTTGTAAAGTATATGGTAAGTCCTTATTACTGAAGAGCCCATGAATTTCAGACACAGAGCCCAGAGACCTCTGAGCTGGAACTGAGCTGGACTGACTGAGTCCTCCCTGATGACTAGCTTTAGTGATACCAAAAGACATCATGGAAGCAAGCTACATCATTATCTAGATATAAAACCTATGAAGCACAGTAATGGCTAGCATAGCACTATAACCCTAAGGGTTCAGTAGTGGCACACACACCTTGGTGGTCACCAATAGCCGTAATTAGACTGGAGACCCATTTAACAAGAGAGAAACCATACCTGGTCCTGGAAATAGAGCCAGCAACCCAGGGAAGATTACAAAAACCAGAGGAACAGGGAGTTTGTTGTCATAACTGTCTCCTAGTAATGTTAGAAGCAACTGCTATGAAATATTACCAGTATGACTGCCGACACATAAGCTGAGTGAGGAAAATAAGAATAGACATGCCAACGTGAACAGGAAAGCCCACAAGACCTTAACTCTGCACAAAGATCTATAGACAACTAAGGTATGCTGAGAGCAGACGAAGTAGTCTTCCTCATGGAAGAGCACACAAACTGGTTATCCAATAGCAAATGGTGAGATATCAAAACCCATATGCAAGTAACTTTATACAGACTGATCAGGTTATACCGAGGACTATATCACATATCAATATCAATAGACCACAAGAATTAATTAAAAAGGTGGCCATGAATTTGAATGAGAATCAGGAGGGGCATATGGATGAATGATTTGAGGTAGGAAGGTGAAAAGAGAAATGTAATTGTATTATAATCTCAAAAATATGTAAATATTAAAAAAGAGAAATATGAATCAAGGACTGAAGCTTTTTAAGATCTATAGAAGAAACAGTATAACTAAACAAAGGAGAATGAGGTACTCAAGGCATGAAACGTCAGATCCTGAACACATGTCATTATCATTATAATCAAGAAGTCTTGTTCAGCACGCCCATTCCCTGCTCCTGAGAAAGATGGAAGCTTGAGGAGCTGTCATCTTTACAAAAACCCTTGTGGGTCTTGATTTGACATCTCTGCAAGTGTTTTGGTTCAGGAATGTGTAAAGCTAACTTTTCAAGTGAGCAGATATAGAAACCACAGGAATCTTCCCTTAGATCAGGTATTCTCACATAGAAAATCCCACCAGAAGGGGTTATTTTCTTTTTATTTAGAGTAGCTATTCAGGTTTTCATTTTGAAAGGCTCCATCTGTCAGGCAAGGGTATCAGGATGGGTTAAAGTAAATCACTGCCCTCTTTCATATTAGCCTTTCCATCGCATGGTGTGGAATTGACAGCCCAGGAAAGCTCAGCTTCTCTAGATGTTTTCAGATTAGTTTCCCATCTGAATTCCCCGATCAGGTTTCTAATGAAGAAGCTTGTTAATTCTGAAGCATAGTGATGAGGGTGGAATAAAAATGGTGGCAGTTTTCCCTGTGGAATTGAATATTTTGTGCCAGTTCTATTTTACCGTAAGAGATTGTGAATGCACAGAAGGAGGTTGATGTGTGTGTGTGTGTGTGTGTGTGTGTGTGTGTGTGTGTGTATACAACCATGCACGTGTTTGGCATGTGTGGGAGTGGGTGAAGGTGATTTGAGTTAATTATATGCCTCATTCATGCAGATTGAGGAAAACAGAAATTAACTCCTATTATTTCGCTGATCTATGCTATCATCTGAATTTTTACCATGATATTTTTGAACATGCATCCTTTATCTACAGTAGCCATAATTGCAGGGCTGTTCCCTTAATAGTCTTGTTTAGAACTGTATTTATAACATGCTCCTTGGCCAATCAGTATGTTTGAGAAAACAACAATTTTCAGGTCATTAAATTCCCTTCCACAAATGTGAGTTCAGTTCCTTAGAAGTCGAATGATATGAGCAGAAAATTATTTCTGCACAGAGAAATGTGGTCCCTTCCCAAGGAAAGATTTTAACTAGGAAGCTTGGGTCTCATAGCATAGGATGTAGCCACTTGATTCCTATCTATGAAGTACCAACTGTGTGCCTTGTGCCTCACAGCCTTCCATACTCCAACCATACCAAACACTTAACACCCTCCTACCCCAGCCATATCAAACACTTAGCAACCTTGGTCTCAAGATTAGCTGTCCCTTACATAGTTAGAGTCTTTCCTATCAGATTATTTCATTGTTCTTTTGTGACTATCTTAGGCCCTTTGGATCTCTGTCTTCTGATTTGTAAATTTGGGATATTGATGACACCTATCTCCTTAGGTTTTGGTGAGAGTAAAATAGTCTGATATTTGGCTATGCAGTTTTATCTAAATCATGAACTATGCTAAAGTCAGGAAAGTTGTCCAGTGTAGGATTATTTTTCTGGTAGGTTTGCAGTTTTATGTTTTTAGTTTAAGACTTTAGCATACTCTGGGTTCATTTTTTCTATAGTCTGACAATCTAAATTCATTTTTGCTTTCTTAATATAAGTAACCATTTGTCTCATCAGAACTTACTGAAGAATCCATTTCTGTGTTGTGTGTTCTTGGCAAGTTGTCAAAAACGGATTGGCCTTTAATATCTGGATGTATTTCTAGTGTCTATGTTTGGTTTCAAATTCAGGAAGCCATCAATCAATAGAATAAAATGACAGCCTATAAAATAAAAGAAAATATTGGAAAATAATATATTCTATAATATGTTAGAATCCAAAATATAAAAAACACAACTAATTCAACTATAATAAAACAACTAATCTGATGAAAAATTAGTAATAGACATGTAGATATTTCACAATGGAAGATACACAAATTGACAATAGGTATGTGAAAAAATTTGATCATCACTAATTATCAGGGGAAAACACGTTAAAATTATAATGAGACATTCCCTCATATTCAGAATGATTGTTATTTTAAAGAAGAGATAAAAAGGACCAATGACTTAGTTGCTTTTCTACTGCTGCTACAAAACACCATGACTTAGGCAACTTACAAAAGAAAGCATTTAATTTGTAAACTTATGGTTCCAAAGGGTTAGAATATGACCACCTTGGCTAGATACAGGACATCAGGCAGGTAATCATGGCTCTCAGACACTGCACATTTAGATTGATTATATTTCTTGGCTTCTATTACTAATAGATACACAAGCAGGAGTAAAGTAAAAGAAAGCTTACTCAGGATGGTATGGGCCGTTGAAAGCTCAAAGCCCTCAGTGACATACTTCTTCCAATAAGATCTCACCTAATTCTTGCAAAACAAGTTCAATATTTTGGGAGGTTTTAGAACCTCTGAGAAGTTTTGCTTTGTTGGAAAAAGTTCATGACTAGGGACAGCCTTTGAGACTTTATACCTAACTTTACTTTGTTTCCTGTTCTTAATCTTTCTGAGTCCTATGTAAAGATGAAATGTGATCAGCTAGATTCTTCCTGCTTCTGCCAGGACATAGGGTCCCTACCATAATGGACTTAAGCCCTCAAATAAACTCCATCTTCAAAAACTTGGTTTTGGTCATGTAATTTTACCAGAGCAGTAAAATAGCAATCGATACAAGCTTCAAGATAGGAATAAGAAGCATATTTGAAGAAAAAGAAGGAGAATACCGTAATCCCAGGAGAGGACAGGAAGAGAAATATCTAGAGATAGAAATGGAGATTAACTAGATGGATGTCATGAACAAAATTAAGGAGCCTGCCTTCTTTTATAGTTGACAAGGACTATTTTGGAAGTTTTTGTCATGAAGTGAATGCTAAGTGGAATCAATTAAAGTAGGGCAGGAGAGGAAGCTTGGACTCCACTATGCTGCTAAACCTAGCTAATTACTCACTGCTAGTGAAGTCATGGACCCTGGGGAAGAACCTACACCCACCACTTTGCTAAACCAGCATAACTTATGCCAAGAACATAAGCATTTTTTCCTAGACCCACAGATCAATATAGTCCTCATCCTCACAGTAAAAAATGGCCATCTTACCAAAAGCAATCTACAGATTCAATGAATCCCCATCAAAATTCCAACTCAATTCTTCACAGAGATAGAAAGAACACTCAAGTATATCTGGAATAACAAAAACTCCAGGATATCAAAAATGATTCTCAACAATAAAAGAACTTCTGGGGAAATCACCATCCCTGACCTCAAGCTATACTACAGAGCAATAGTGATAAAAAAAAAACTACGTAGTGTTGGTATAGAGACAGACAGGTAGATCAATTTACACAACGGAGTACTACTCAGCTATTAAAAACAATGATTTCATGAAATTCACAGGCAAATGGAAGGAAGTTGAAAATATCATCCTGAGTGAGGTAACCCAATCACAAAAGAACACACATCGTATGCACTCACTGATAAGTGAATATTAGCCAAAAAGAAGCTCAGAATACCCATGATACACCTCACAGACCATATGAAACCCAAGAAGAAAGAAGTTCACACCAAACTGTGGATGCTACAGTTCTACTCTGTAGGGGGAAGAGAATAATCTCTGGGAAGTAGAGGGAGAGAGAGATCTAGGAGGAAGAGACGAGAGGGAGGGAAAAGGGAGGGGGGGGAAAGGGGGCCATCCAGATATGGGAAGAGATGGGGAGAAGTACATAGGGTAAGGAATTTAAAAGTAGGTGTTTAGCAGTGGGAAAGGGGGAACTGGGGATAGCCACTAGAAAGTCCCAGATGCCAGGGATTCAAGAGGTTTCCAGGACCCAACGGGGAGGATATTAGCCAAAATACCCAACAATGGAGAGATAGAACCTTTAGAGACACTATCCAGTGGATAGGCACCACCCACAGTTCAGGGATGGAGCCACCCACCCACCTCAAAAATACTAATCCAGAATTCCTCTTGTCAAAAGAAATGCAGGGACAAATTGTGGAACAGAAACTGAAGGAAAGGCCATTCAGAGACAGCCCCACCTAGCTGACACAAAACCCAGACACTGTTACTGATGCCAAGAAGTGCTTACTGACAGGATCCTGGGATAGCTGTCTCTTGAGAGGCTCTGCCAGAACCTGACCAATACAGATGTGGTTGTACACAGCCTAACATTGGACTGAGTGTGGTGACCCCAGTGAAGAAGTTAGGGCAAGGACTGTGGGAGCTGAAGGGGTTTGCAATCTCATAGGAAGAACAACAACATCAACCAACCAGAACCCCAGAGCTCCCAAGGACTAAACCACCAACCAACCAAAGAATACACAAGGAGGCTCCAGCAGGATGCGCAGCAGAACACTGCCTTATCAGGCATCACTGGAAGGGGAGGTTCTTTGTCCTGTGGAGGGTTGATGACCCAGGATAGAGGAACACTAGGGTTCTGAGGCAGGAATGGGTGGATGGGGGAGCACCCTTTTAGAGGCGGGGGAGGGAGGAGAGGATTGGGGGATAGTGGAGGGGAAACTGGGAAAGGGGATAACATTTGAAATGTAAATAAATAAACCAATAAAAAATGAAAAAAAAAAACCCTTCTCTTTGTAACAAATGGAGAGCACTTCAGAAAATCACAACCAATCAAAATGCATAGTTGTGGAAAGAGGTCTCCAATAGATAATCTATAAAATACTCTCATACCCAAGGCTTAGGGAAGATTTTGGAAGAGGGTGCAGAAAGAGTGTAAGAGCCAGAGGGTCATGGAGTTGGCAGTGATTGTCTTTCCTAGTATTGTTAGACAATACGCCATAAAATCTCAGCCACATGATTGCCCAAACACGAACCAACTAAGAACAACAGAAGTAGACGTGCCCAGAGACCTCAACCCTTCACAAATTACTATAGGTAACTAAGAAATGATGAGAGTGTTCAATCCCCAGGGAAGAGCCCTCCAATTGGTTATCTAATACCAAATGACCAGCCTTAAAAACAGAAGTAATATTATACCAACTGAACAGATTTCATTAGGAATATATCTGCATACATATACATGTGTGTATGTATATGTACATATGTATATATCTTCATGTAACAGTGATTAATGAAAAGAGAAACTATGAATTTGAAAGAGAAAAGGGAAGGGTATATGGGAAGCTTTGGAGGAAGTAAATGGAAAGGAAAAACGATGTGATTATGATCTCAAAAGTAAAATAAATCATAACAGTAAATAAAATAGTTTTTAATATAGGATACATTGGTTCCAACAGTATATTTATGGGCCATTTTATAAAGTGCAATGTCCTTTGGTTGTACTCTTTTAGATTAGAAGTTATGGTATGGTGTGCATGTGTGTGTGTGTGTGTGTGTATGTATGTGTGTGTGCGCACACACTCTTCTTAGGGTAGGGTATAATTTTCTTTTATTATAGAAACCATATCAAAGATGCTAAAAAGAAGAAAAAATAATTTCATGTAATATGTCCATCTCAAAACATCATACTATTATTATTGTTGTTGTCTCTTACAGTCACTGATCATGAATTTAAAAGTTTGGGTTCAATCTATAGTCATAGAAGGTTTAAAATATTTTGAATTTTGTGTTCTTAGCATAATAGCTTACTCATAATAGCTACATCACTGTTCTATTGCTGTGAACAGATACCATGATCAAGGCAACATTTATATATTAAAGAAAGCCTTTAACTGAGGACTTGCTTTCAGTTTCAGAGGCTTATTGCATTATCATCATGATGGGAGCATGGCATCTGCTAGATGTAGTGCTGGAGAAGTAAGTAAGCTACATCTTGGTCCACAGACAGAAAGAGAGAGAGAGAGAGAGAGAGAGAGAGAGAGAGAGAGAGAG
>JADRCC010571650.1:10468-20985 GCA_019843855.1 Hylomyscus alleni
TGTGTGTGTGTGTGTGTGTGTGTGTGTGTGTGTGTGCGCACACACACTCTTCTTAGGGTAGGGTATAATTTTCTTTTATTATAGAAACCATATCAAAGATGCTAAAAAGAAGAAAGAATAATTTCATGTAATATGTCCATCTTAAAACATCATACTATTATTATTGTTGTTGTCTCTTACAGTCACTGATCATGAATTTAAAAGTTTGGGTTCAATCTATAGTCATAGAAGGTCTAAAATATTTTGAATTTTGTGTTCTTAGCATAATAGCTTACTCATAATAGCTACATCACTGTTCTATTGCTGTGAACAGATACCATGATCAAGGCAACGTTTGTATATTAAAGAAAGCCTTTAACTGAGGACTTGCTTTCAGTTTCAGAGGCTTATTGCATTATCATCATGATGGGAGCATGGCATCTGCTAGATGGAGTGCTGGAGAAGTAAGTAAGCTACATCTTGGTCCAGAGAGAGAGAGAGAGAGAGAGAGAGAGAGAGAGAGAGAGAGAGAGAGAGAGAGAGAGAGAGACAGAGACAGAGACAGAGACAGAGACAGAGCAGAGACAGAGAACCTAAGCACAGCATGGGCTCTTGAAAACTCAAAGCCTATGCTAGTGATAAACTTTATTCAGCAATGCTACATCTACTCTAAAGCATACCTTCTAATACTTCTTAACCTTCACGCAGTTCTAACCCTCTGGTAACTAAGTATTCAAGTATTTGATCCTATTGGGACCATTCTCATCCAAACTACTCTAGCTATTAGAAGTGTTGCCTAAGTAATTTCTTAGAAGTAAATATTTAAACATTAGCTTTATTTCTATTTATTCTCCCCTATTGTGATTATTACTATAATAGGACAAAATTTTTTAGTAATAAAATTTCAAACTGCTCTGATTTTTGTCAAGTGAACAATCCAGTTTTCAAAAATATTTTTGTTCTATTATTATTCAGGGAGTAAATGAATAATATAATGAATGGAAAGTAATGAATGTAATTAATATTCTTTCAATTATATATAAATTCTTTCTTAAACTTTCTTGTTTATAATTTTTTTCCATTTAATTCTTGCCTTTGAACACCAGCTTATCTAGAATAAGTTTTGGCTTTGGAAGGAAAGGCCTCTTCTTTATCTAAAATATCCCACACAATTTATTTTATATGAAATTAATTTGAGTTCCATATCTCAGAAACAATCCTAGAGTTCCTTTGGAAATCTGGTAGTTTCTACTTAAAATAAATAACTGTGGGTAGAACTATGGCTAAAATGAATATGAATACAGTTTTGAATTTTCAATTTGACTCTTGAGAGACAAAAATTTTAAAGGTTTACCCTATTCTCAGCAAAATAAAAGCAGAGCAGTTCCACAGACACAGTTATCAATGAATTTGTCACACTGATAAATCCTATTAATGCAGTTGGTAGAAGTGACATATCACTTTCTATTTATGTATCTGCATTAGTCACAATTCTGCAGAGAAACAAAATAAGAGATAGATTGATGATAGACAAGTAATTGGTAGGTGAATAATAGAAAATAGATGGATGACAGATAATTGATTAACATAGACAGACAGGTAAGCAGGCAGACAAACACAGACAGATGATTGATAGATAGGCAGACAGACAGATAGATTGATTATAGAAGCTGGGCAATGAATAGGAGAATAGGAAGATGGCAGAGTAATTCTGTCCAAGGCTCAAGATTCTAGAATTGGAATTTCCAGTGTCCTGGGGAAAGGGAAGATAAAAGATGGATGTCTCAGCTTAAGGAGAGTGGCACAGATGATTTCACTCCTCTGCCAATTTTTGTTTCATTTTAGATGTCTGTGAATGGGATGCCACCTGCTCAATCTCACAAGGAAGTGTTTTGCTCTGTATTCTAATTTAAATTATAATGTAGTTTGGAAACACTCTTAATGGGCACACCAAGAGTTACAATTTTAAGAGTAGTTGAGCATCCAATAATTCATCATGTAAACCTAAAGAAGTAGTCATGGTGTTATCTTTGAATATAAGAAAAAAAAGTAATTTCTACAGAAAACTGAAAGGCTTCAATTTATTTAACATTTATTATGAACAGTCATCTAGATTTTATTAAATGCTCAATAAGTTGAATTATGTAGAGAGAGTTGATCATGGGTATAGAATAGACTCATTTAATCATTACCCTAGCTCCCTGATGAAGATATTAATTTTGAATCTATGTTCTAGGTAAAAAAAAAAAAAGAAACAGACATTGAGAGAAAGTGTGGAATTTCTACAAGGCCTGATGGTAAGGAGGAGCCATGTAGGGACTGAGGGTCTGCTAGTGCATGTGGCTTCTTCCCTCGAAGGAACTGAATGTTTGCTGCCTGGTTATTTATTGTGAAGCTGACGTTTTTCTCACTAATTTGAATTTACTCTTGTTATGCTGTAGGTATGTATTTATTATCTTGGCATATTTAATGCAGATATTTTTCCCAAGGACCTTAAAAAGATCTATTTAGCAGGAAATATTAAAGCTAAGGGAGTCGTAAGCTCTGCAAAGTGCAGGTCTAATTTTATTAGTGTGTTTGGTATGTGATTGCAAGAAGCAGGAGACATTTTTACAATGTTTGCTTACAAAAACTTCCTTGGGTTTTTGAGAACTGAGTGGAATGAGAAGAAACCTCCTAACAACTGCACAAGTTGAGTTGAGCGGTTCCCTACTGAGATTGTTTGAGGCCCTTAAGCATGTCAAACATTCCTCCTGTCTCTCTTTTCTTACTTTCAAGAAGAGCACAATAAATACTGGTTTCCATGGGTGAGAGAAATGCAGCAGAGGTATACAACGACTTGGCTAACATCTGAGGCAGAGAGTAGCAGAGAACAATTGAACAGATGGCTGGAGGAACCCAAAACACATGCTGTAGCTGCACTCTGCTATGCCTAGAAAGGTACTTGTTTAGAACAAATTGGAGGCTCCACTGGAGGGCACTATGAGCAGAATGTGGATCACTGCAGGCTGGTGCTTTACATCTTCCACCCTTGTCCACTGGGGCTGTAGTTGGTGAGAGGGAGGGGAGATAGACTTACTACCCTTAACTCCTTTCTATTTCTTTCTTGTTTCCCTCTCTTTCTCTCTTTTTCCCCACACTCCTTTACAAAATTTCCTGTCTTTCATATTGCCTTCCTTCTGTTTCCCCCTCCTTTCCTCTCTCTTTTCCCTATTGTTCTCTGTCTTCCTTCCCAACGTATATCTATCCATTAAGCAACATTATTCTGCACCAATTATAATTAGTCATCAAGGGAATTGAGATGAACGGATGATCCTCTGTATGCTTAAGTGAGGAAGACAGTCAAATAAGGTTACATAACCCACACAGTTTGATGTTATCTAATGGTGAGCATCCTTGAGATTACGGGGCTTGCCAGGGGAATGGATAATTCTAAGATCTTTGGTGAATGAATATGAAGTACACATATGGGACACCAGAGTCTCAGTGGGAAGGGGGTGGTGCAGGATATCTCCTGGAGAGCACAGCATGTTTGTGTTGGCTTTGGTAAGTGCACATAGGTATTAACTCACTGAGGGGTAGAGAAGAGGAAGAAGACCCATGTCAATAGCATCTTGAAAGAAATTATGTGAAGTGAGAAAAAAAAATGGTAAATGTATGATGACTTGAGAGGGATTTGAACCATGGTATGAAAGGGAGAGACAGGAGGCAAGGTCATGAAGATTGCAGGAGCCACGTAAGACTAGACTGAGGCCGCTGGAAGAGCCAAACAAAGGAGAAACTTGGGGCTCTGTAGGATTTGTTTTATTATTTTCATTGAACTTTCTACGTCACATTTCAGGCTTTTTGTCATAGATGCATTTCTCTCTGAGACCTCACCCTTTGCCCTATAGAATATCCTGTGGGTGTTTTCTACAACTGGACTCAGCTAGTTTTGCAGAAACTATTGCCAGTTTGCAGAAAGAAAAGCAATCTGCAGGCTCCTACACAAAACAGGGCCAGAGTAAAGGGAGTTGATTGATTTCTCTGACTCTCTGGAATTCTGCTGGGAGAGTGAAAGTCCCCCAGGTAACCCTGGCTGACCCGCAGCCTTCATGAGCTTTTCATCTGTTAAGCCAGAGGTGAGCTTGTTTGACAGAGTAGTGACATTGTCCATGTCAGCTGTGGCCCATTTGTTTGTGGACGTGTTGTGAGGCTCAGCCTGGATTTTCATCTGGTGCATGTTCGATGGGGGACATAGAATCAAAACAGTAATTTTAGAGACATTCTTCACATACATATTTAATTTATGCATCAATCCTTTGCATTCTGTACTATTTTCATGCTCATTTTACTGGTGGGGTCCGTGTTTTTCTGAGATGAGGCAACTCACCTAAGATCTCCTGACACTCTGGGCAGGGTTTGTCTGGGTTTCTGCTGTGCTTTCATCTGTGTGGTACCACATCACCTGCTGATATTTCTATTCTCTGGATCTTTACACTGCCTCAAAACTGTCA
This sequence comes from Hylomyscus alleni, assembly GCA_019843855.1. Lineage (NCBI taxonomy): Eukaryota > Metazoa > Chordata > Mammalia > Rodentia > Muridae > Hylomyscus > Hylomyscus alleni. The sequence goes on from JADRCC010571650.1 coordinate 14,944, forward strand.
CTTTAGTAAAGTTCGAAGTCCATTTTAGATTCTCCACAAATGTCACACGCTTTGACAAAAGCTCTTTGAACCTCCTCACATTTGAATCAAAATCACTCTCACTTCTCTGTCCTGTCACTGTTTGCATTCCCCCACCTCACCCATGCTTGCTGTATTTACCCATAAGTCTGTGTGCTCTTCCTAGGTCTCTCTCCCACCTAGTATCTCCTGGGCTATCCAGGTCCTTACCAAATATTTTATGAAGAATGGAAAAAAAATATTTGTGCAATTTCAACTTAAAGAATTCCAGACAGCTCTAGAATCTAAAAGCACAATCTTTTAAAGCTCTCTCTTTCTCTCTCCCTCTCTCCCCCCCACCTCTCTTTCTTTCTCTCTCTCTCATGAATTTGTGTTATTTGATGAATGTTCCTCTTGATGTAGTGGAGAAAAAAATGATCTAAGAGTCAGTGCCAAATCTGAAGAGGGAGTTTCATCATCTCCTCTTGTTTTATCATCCTCTTTCTATCATTGTCAGAAGTCAAAATTCATAAACTATTTTTTTTATTGAGATACCAGTTAGTAAGTCAAATATCACTTTTATAATTAAACATTCTAATATAATACAATCTAAATATGTACTAGTTTGATTCTTATGTGTAGATTAATGATAGTAGGACATATTAAAATTTGCTTCTCATACTTGAATCACCATGCTTCTATAAGAGAAAATTGAATGTACTAAAACAAAACAAAACAAAACAAACAAACAAACAAACAAACAAAAACACTAAAAAAATCCCACTGCAGTTCACAACATACCCGTTTCCAATCAGAGCTGAGATGTTTCCCTTAGCATCTGCTGGTGTTGTACTCTGTGAGGACATGTGACATGAAATGCAGTGATCATATTCTTTGTTGAGAGGCATAACTCTAGAGAAGGCACGCAATGCCACACGGTCATACACGGCAAGACCATGTGTTTACATCATGTTTGATTGTGAATCAATTTGTCCTTGCTGCACATTCAGAAACTTTTTACTGTTGCCAACTTTTTCATGACCCTCACATTCAGCTTCATGAGCCTTAGAGGGATGTGAGCCACAGTTTTAGAAACCAGGCTGTAGAGCGTTGGTGGTTTACTCTGAAGATATCAAGGCTCCCTGAGAGTTGCAGCTTGTTGCCGCCATCCTGTGTCACACAGAAGGAAGCTTCAGGATATATAAAGTTAGCCTTAGAAATAAAAGATGAAAACTGAAATTCTGAATACATACTGCTTTGACATCATTGTGAAGTTCAAAATCCAAAGTACTGAATACATTTTGCTTTTGAATTCATCATGAAGTTGAAAGAGCCTAAGTCAGAGACCATATCTGCCCATTAATCATCTCATCGGGAAACTAGGCATATTTATAAACTTTCCATTATGTTCTGAGAATATGTTTCTTCTGTGCACAAGTATCCCTGTCAACATGCTCCTTTCTATTGGTCATTCAGCATGAGCTGAATTGATCAACTTCAAATATCACAGGACAGATTTATTTGTCACCCATGTAGCTCTGAAGTCCGACGTCCATGATTGAGAAGGTGTTGCTGCTCAGGGTGGCATTCAGATCTGCCATGGGCAGCCTTAGTCTTTGAATAAGTTCTCTAACTTTTTAGTGATTTGTTTCTTTACCTATGAAATGGAGGAATCTGTAAGAACAGAATCTTTGCATAGTGATTGCGACTTAGAAGGATTAATGTCCAAGGCACATCTGCAGCCCTGAAATACAGAATATCCTGCCTTTTGAATATAATTAAAGGCACAGCTTTCTGATTGCTCTCTACTTATCATCTCATTCAATTCATTCCCAGTTTTCTCATTAGTTACAAAAGGCTTAAACCTTTCTATGACAATTTCTTGCCAACCAAAAGAACTCTAACTTCTTTTTATATGACACTTGGTAAGTACTTCTTTGTGATCTCTCAGCCTTTAGACTCATGTTTTACACTCTATTTTTTTAATTTTATGTTCTATCAAACAATGTTATCAAGTTATATTCTTTTGAGTTGCATTTTATTGACATTTTTGTATCTTCAAATCATTAATATTTTGAGAAAGCCACAAAGCAAGGAAAATAATTTTGTTTAAAACCCAATGTACTACCAATCTTTTAGTCACATCTGTTATCCATGTCTGTATTGCTATTACTCTCTCTTACACCCCTTGTTACAGGTGTGTCCTGATTTTGTAATATTCCTCTTCCTTCTTTTAGCATTTGGCATTTCTGAATTGGGACCATTATGAAGAAAGAAGTTAGGGAAACTGAGGATTCAGAGCCAAGCCAACACACTTTATGTTTATAACTCAACTCTCAAAGACCTAAGACACAGAAGTAAATGCTTTTCCAGGTGGAGATGCCAATATTTAGGTCTTTCATGTCTTGAGATCTTTCCTTGAACTCTACAAAGAGAAAAGAAATAACAAAGCAATCATGTGAGGAGAAAGAACATGAGGCAACTGTAGGTCTCAGTGGAGTTGCACTATTAGGAATTTCTGTGCTGAGGAGGTTCTGAGAGATTGTTCTGTTGTCCTGCTTTTAAATGGGATCTTTCAGGCAGACTTTCTTGGTGGTATGGGATACATCTTATCTCAAGATACTCTTGTGCAGTTACTTCTCACTGAGTGTTTAACCTAATGATTTACTTCTAACAAAAGATATATGACAACATCTATGACCTCCCTCCTGATGGAATTCTCTTGACTTCTTTATCTGAGAAAGCTAAATACCAGGTTGTAAAACACATGCTAAGGAACCAAGGACATGCCAAGGACACCTTTTGGCATAGTGTACTTGAGCGCCTTAGATGATATCCTCAGGGAACTAACTTGTGAGCAGCTGAGCAAACACAGAAGCTCTTGGGATATGCAGTAAATGAAAATACTCTGTAAAATGTGTTGGGTGTGTATTGTTTTGCTAGAAAAAGCAACCTTTGCTTTCTTCTCCTTTACTCCTTAAAGGACTTCCCATGCTTGGAAACATGTGGAGGACTTCCCATCTCAGGGAGGAGTGAGGTGTCTTAAGAGCAATATCAATGAAGTCAGCACTGTCAGGTCACAGCATCTGACTGATAGTACTTCTTGCTTTGACCCAATTTTATGAGACTGGATGAGAGAAAGCAAGGACCCCATCTTCAAATGACTCTCCTTCATTGTAGTAACTACATTACATTTCCAGGACAAGAATCTTTGAAAAGTTTATCAGGGAAGGGGAAATCTCAGTCAGCAAAGATCAGTTTTAGAGGCCCAAGGAAATAAAAGCCAGTTCATTAGCGAGAAGGCAACAGAAAGCCAGATGTTCTAGTTTTCTCCTTTAGTTAGCTTTCCTTGGCTATGAATAAGGCTGCTTCTGCTGTTGGATATAAAAATGAAAATTTCTATTTTCTATCAATAAATTTGGTCCTTGAAATGTTGCCTTTCAAAGATTTCCAATGCAACCACTTCACTTTGAAGAGTTCATTAAATTAAGTGAAGCAATAACATCTATCTATGTTCCTGATAAGGATTCCCCCCCCCCAAAGTCACAGAGAGAAGTGTATGAAGATACAGAATTTGCATATAATTTATGCATATCCTCTCATGTACTTTAAATAATCTATGAATTAAATATAACACCTAGCACAATGTAAACACCACCTACATATTTATTACATTAAATTGTTTAGAGAATAAGGATAAAAAAGTAGTTTGTACATGGTACAAGCATTATATTTTTTTTTCGAGACAGGGTTTCTCTGTATATCCCTGGCAAACATGGAACTCACTCTGTAGACCAGGCTGGCCTCAAACTCAGAAATCTGCTTGCTTCTACATCCCAAGTGCTGGGACTAAAGACATTCACTACCACTGCCTGGTATATTAGTATTAATATACTTACCAATACTCTCTTGGTTGAATATGGAGGTATATACCCTTAGATATAGAATGTTAACTGTATTTTAGTTTTAAATTGTACATGATTAAAACTCACCTCTCCCCTCGCCTACCCTCAAACTGAAATATCTACAGCCCACTCGACTAAGAAGTAATAAAGTATATTTATGGTAAATTTATAATTGTTTTACACTATTATTTTTTCTTTCAAAAATGATACTGTTATGCACTTTTTAGTTTAAGGAAAAAAATGGGAGATGTGCTATTTTGTCTTTTCCTTCATGTATTCATAACAAATGCACTTCCAAGAGAACACTAGTCAAGTTTAGAGTGAGACACGTCCAAACCTGCCTATATGGTGGCCTTTGTAGAAGGAGTTTTACCTAGTAGAAGAGGGTTTAGAGAGCAACCAGAATGAAAAGAAATTGTTCTTTCCATGGCTTGTATTTTTTAATCAACCTACCACATTTTTAATAGAATCTTGGCTAGTACTGATATTGATATTTTGTGGGACATTGAATTCCTAGGTGAAATCATTGTTAGAAATATATTTAATCTCTTTGTCTTTGAAGCTATGTTGGCATTTTAATTTGAAACATATCTGTGAGAATGAGAATAAGCCAGTTCATCTCCATAATGGAGCATAGTCATCTTATCCCCAACCTCCATTTTGTTTTCCTTTTTGGTTTGAGACAGGGTTTCTCTGTGTAGCCCTGGCTGACCTGAAACTCACTCTGTAGACCAGGCTGTCTTTGAACTCAGAGATCCACCGACCTCTGCCTGCTGAGAGCTAGGATTAATGGTATGCACCACCACTGCTTGGCATCTCACTTTTGTCATACAGACTCAGGTGAATCTTATGTTTGGTCCTGATACCAACCTCCTAGAGTTGATGTCAAAAGCAAAGAACTCATTAAATTCCACATCTAGAAATCTATTGTTTGACTTCTTCCAGGTATTTCACTGACATACTCTTTGTAGTGGCTGAGATCCATGTGTTCCATCTTTGTGAAAACACAGAGAAATTTCTTTTAGGCAACGAAATTCAATTTGTCTTCAAAGCAATTCTGTAAAAACAATAACCTGTGTGGCATTCTAATCTTCTACAATGTTCTGCTGAGCCCAGGCAGCTTTTTCTGCCATTGCCTCATGTTATAAAAGGATAAATGGGAAACTGGTTCTCTTGCTAAAAAAGCATTTAATAACAGAATGCAACTGAAAGCCCAAAGTATAAACCGGAGAAACCATTTCCTGATCTAGAACAAATCATATAATGGTGGTTTTGTTTTTTTCTTGCTAGGATAGATGACAGTATTATTTCATAATCAGTCATTTTCCTTACCTTTACTTTGAGCCTTGCTATATGGACATTCCATTGTTCATTTTCAATAAGCTTGGGCATAGGGAGACCAGAGAGGCTTGAGTATTTTTGTCCCTTGCTCTTTCTTGTAATAGCAATTCTCATGTCCTTAGGATGATTGACATTGGGATTTCTTTCTTTGCTTGCTATATACAGAAACTTGGAGTCAAAGTGGCAAGAGGCTTTAAGTTGAGCAAGAAATCTGTGTGTTCTGTGACATATTCCCTCTTCTGGAAATCAAAAAATATAAAGCAGAGCTGAGACAGATGGGGAATAGTCAGACTTATAGTTGTCTAATTTCCTTGTGCTGAAATAGCCTTGTCATTTAATTTTTGGTGTGTGGCATACTTACCCAACCTTGCCATTGTCATAAAGGAGAGGCTACTTCTTATATTCATAAGTTCCTGAACCTGCATATTCTACTTGGAGAAGCTGAAAGCATGGACCATCAGCATCAGACTCATGCTGAGTCTTTCAGAATGTCATCATCTAAACTGGCAGAGGACATTGGAGCATTCCATTCTATAAAATGACAACTGATAGATCCTGTTCTGACTTCTGTACTCTGTTCAAATGGTTCATAGGCTTCAGTACATCACACATTTTTTTTTTCTCCAGGTAGTTCATACTGGATTTATTGAAAACATTGCATTTTCTATTGTGGTAACTGTAGTATATACTGCTCATTGGATGTGTTTCCTTAGCAAGTGGCTGAATTTGAACATCTGTTAACTCGTCTCTCCTTTGTTTCTTTAGAGTTAGGAGACAGCAGCTCCCTGCTGAGGACAAC
>JADRCC010571651.1:0-14021 GCA_019843855.1 Hylomyscus alleni
CGCCATTAATCCCAGCACTTGGGAGGCAGAGGCAGGTGGATCTCTGAGTTTGAGGCCAGCCTGGTCTACAGAGTGAGTTCCAGGACAGCCAGGGTTACACAGAGAAACCCTGCCTTGAAAAACAAAAAAACAAAACAAACAAACAAACAAAAACAAACCAAAACAAACAAACAAAAAAAAAGCATGGCTCTGCCATAAAACCCTGCCATCACCTTCACATTCATTTCATGCACACTGGAGAATGTAAACATACCTTATTCAGCTTGACGAAGTATTCCAACCCAGCTTCCAAGGGGTTTGTGTCACAGTTCATCTGGAAGGAAAACAGGTTTCGAATCTCAGGTGAGCATGCTAATTTGGTTCACAGAAGAACTATGCTGTCCTTAAAAGGCTTAGGACTTCAGGGAGGTCTGCTTGCCTTTTCCTCTGGGTGGGGGGTTAAAGGAGTGCGCCACCACTCCCAGCAAGTCTTAGTACAGGGCGAGGGGAGATCCCTAAAGAGAACACTAAACCAGAAAGAAACAAACCCATCGCCTTCCCTCAGAAGATACTGGCAAGCACTGGCTCCCGCCTTGAACTGATGCATAACAATGATCGAAACAGAGACATCACTTTCTTATATTAGTCTTTCCAGAAGCAAGGACACTTGATGGTTTTTGCATAAAGATTCTTTAAAAGACTAATTACGGACTAGTCTCCGAAGCAGTATTTTCAATTCAAAGGAAGCCTTTTGGCAAATGCTGTCATTTTTTAAATATAGCAAACACAGAGACTGAACATTGAGATTGGTTTCCACTGCTCTTTTATTTTAAAGGTGTTAATTAATTTATTTGTTTTTTATTATGTGCACATGTATGTGTCCGTGTCTGTGGGTGGGTGTGTGCGGGTGTCCTATCTCAGAACTGAAGTAACAGGGGGGCTGTGAGCTGCCCTGTGAGGATGCTGGGAACCGACCTTCGGTTCTCTGCAAGAGGAGCACACACCCTTCCTGCTCTTAACCAGTGAGCCATCTCTCTGGCCTCCGATCTTTTACCTTAATAAATATTTGAAGGCTAGTACATAATGCTCCACAAACAAGAATCTCGTGTATATTATGTAATAATTTTAATTACATAATTGTGTTTTTTTTTTAAATTAACAAGTAACTTTGCTTATCTTGTAATTCGCCATGAATAGGAATAAAGCAGATGACAGAACACTGGCTTTTGCAGAAAGGAAGGTAGGATTAAAGCTCAGAACTAGCTGGATCATGATAGGCTGCATCAATTCAGGGGAAAGACAACATTTAGTTCTAAACCTGAATGAAGTTATGGGGTTTTATCACTGTTTTGTTTTTAAGGTTTTTTTTTCTCCTTGAAATTTTATTGGAAGATTCTGATTTATATGATGAGAACTGAGGAAAAATGAAAGAGATAAACTCAGTGGGAACTGTTCAATGTATAGCAATGGGAACAGAGTACCCCGACATACTCAGTTCACAGTGTTAATGAGAGAGGACCTTTCTGGAAGCTGGGCTGTTTGATGTTTGTTCTCTTTATGGAAAGGAGAAATGCCCGCTCTAACCTCCCAAAGAGTCAACATAAACCAGATAAATGCAAGACTACTTTACACCACATAAAAATGGTTCTCATATTTCCTAAATTAGTTTGAGTTACTCTGAAACTATTTTTCAGTCTGCCAAAACGTTTCTGCACTAGAGGGCACTCTGGCCCTGTTGGGAAAGAGGACCTTAAGATGGAGCACCGCGAGAGGGAGCAGAAAAAAATAACATCAGAACCACTGAGGACAGAACCAGCGATGTTTAACTCTCAAGGGGCGGCTTCTGTGTCCTTTTTCCCCGAGCATTGGGACAAAACTGTCCTGTTTTCTGAGCGCAGCCGGCCTCATCTGAGTCCTGTCTGTAGACTGAGTTCAGTGCAGCAGGCAGGACCAGGGTTCCTGCAAGCTTGCTTCTACGATAAGGCCCAGCCTGAGCTTTCGGGTTAAATTAGAAATTAACTGTATGGAGTGTTTGTTCGGCTCATTACTAACCATCTCTAGGTCTGTGCTGATTCTTTGGGATAAATACCTCCATTTTACAAGAGAGTAGAGCATCCAAGAGAATCGTAAAGGATAAATTTAAACCCCCGAGTCCCCACTCTGAGGCTCCTGTTTACAATGGCCCCTTTAAAACATCAGTTCTCTGAAAAAGTCAGGGTTTTGTTTCTCCCGCAAGGCAAAGGGGACCCTAGTCCCAGGAATCTGGGTGGCGTGGCTCAATGAATCCAGTGATTGTAAGCAAAAATAAGAGCCATGGTAAAGGTAAGTCGGGGAACGAGGGCTTCTGGGAATGTGCATTGGGGCATTATCTTGATGGCAACAGTCGATGTGGGAAGACTCATCCTAATCGTGGACACCACAGTCCCTGGGCAGGGGATCCTGGACTGGATAAAGTGCAGGAAGCCAGCCCAGCGGCTGGCTGCACACAGTCATGCACTCATTTCGGATTATGGATGTAAAGTGATCACTCCCTCAAGCTGTGACTGTGACTTCCCTGCTCTGAAGGGCTGTGATCTGGTCCTGTGAACTGGACTGGAAGGAACCCTGTCTCCCTGAAGTCGCTTCTCTCAGGGTATTTTATCACAGAACAGGAAAGAAACTAAGACAGAAGCAAAGCAGAATCCGCAGATATGAAAATGTTGTATAAATGGCTAAGGATTGTACAAAGAGAAACCCTTGGTTCACACTATCACTAGTGGGGAAGAACTGACCAACACACACGGGACCTCTGTCCTTGTCCCCGTCCCTCAGAAGAAAAGGACATTCGTTCACCCAAGGGTGATTATGAGGAGAAAATGAGACGTAACAGAAGAGAAAGCAAAGATTTGAAAGGTGGCACTCAAATCCTCTGGGGTATGCCTGCCAGAAAATGCTGGGGTTCACCACCAAGCTGGGGAAATTAAGGCAGAATAAACGTGACCCCCAAATCCAGTCAGTGTTCAATTGGGAAGTAGAGAGGCAGGGGAGTTCTTTCCCCACTCAAAGTCATCTAATGGCATTTGATTTCTCTCCTAGCCAGAACTGATAGTAATGGTATGACAACTAGTCCTCCAACGAACATTAGATACATCCCTTAGTGACGATGCTAGCATGCAAACCTCTGAGCCCCAGGCTCGGAAAGCCTTCTCCAGTCTCAAGGCGTTCAGGGCGTAGGTTCCAAAGTTGCCGATGCCCTCCTCCTGGCCCGCACTCATGATGCACTCATACAGCGCTGCCGAATCTCCTCGTCTGTGGTACAGCTCCCATCCCAACTCACCTGAAATGCACGGGCGGAGCCCACACAGGCATGAGAGTGGCGCTTGCAGGGCACGCACTCACGTGCATTAGCAACACACAAGCAGGAGAAACCCCCACTTGCACAGAGCAACCTTTGCCAGTCTTTAAAAGAACAGCTCACAAGGAGCTGGTCAGTTCAGTGGTTGTGTGCAAGCCTGACTTCCGCACAGAGAGACTGCTGTCCGGACTCGCCTTTTAGCCTGGACCCTGGCTTCATACTGAGCCTCAACTGTTTTCAGGACAATGATAGTAGGTAAACAGCTAACACGTTTTCACAGGGTTCATCTGTCTATGGGAGGACATCTGTGATCCCTACACTCAGAAAGCTGAGAAAGGTTTGTGAGCCTTGGGCCAGCCTTGGCAGCCAAGACGCTGTCTAAAAATAAAACACAACAAAATAACAACTTTAAAGAGGGTGAGGAGCAAGTTCAGACATGTACTTACCATGTGGGTAAGCACAAAGACCTGAGTTTGCCCAGAATCCACACGTTAAAAAACACACACAGAGAAAGTCTGGGGGTGCTGTGGGGGAGGGGTGTTACCCACAATGGCTCAGTGGGTAAAGGTGTTTGCTACCATGTTTGATGAACTGAGTTTGATCCCTGGGACCCACCCATGGAAGAAAGAACTGGCTCCTGCAAGTTGCCCTGTATGTGGAGGACGTGGCACTCCGGCTGGCCAGCCTCACCTAATATCCTAGTCTGTGATTCGCTGAGTCAGGGAGAACAAGGCAACATACATGATTGATCACTGCCTCCCCCACATGTAAACATGTGGACCCCCCACAAACATGCACAAACATATGTGCGCACACACAAAAAAAATAAAGGAGAATGAATGGATTTCAAGGTTTAGATACTCCAGTTTCCAACCCAGGAATCAAAAGCATATATATTAAAAAAAAAAAAGTAGAAGTATTCACATTTCTTCCTTTCAGATAGCCAGTTGTAGTCTTTAAACTTCTTTTGTTTCTTATCCACCCCCTGCCCCTAAATCCTTTCATTCACTGTTAGATCTATTTGTTAAAAACCAAAGGAAAATAAAAGGAAAAAAAGAAAAAGGAAAATAACAACCAAAGACTCATTTTTTTTTAAAAAAAATCCCAGTCACTCTTTTTGCAGAGGTTGGGAAAAGTTAGGATAGAAAGCCAGGGGTACTGTGGTTTGACAGTGAGCATACTCCTTGTTCCCCTTTATCACGGGGTGATAGTGCTGGGCTCTGCCAGGACACCCCAGACTAGGAGCAGCATGGAGCTAAGTGTAGGTTGGCCACTAACTGCTCCTTCAGTAAGAGGACAGGGCATCAGAAGAACTCAGAGGTAAGTCAGAGCATCCCTGGGGACTGAAGAGCTTCCTATACCAATATATACTCTGGGCAAGGCTGGGTGGGGGCCTCCAGTGAACACACACTGGTGGGAGGATGTGCCAGGGGCCGTCATCCAGTGCAGCAGTTCTCAACCTGTGGGTCCCGTCCCCTACTGGGGATCTAACGAACCCTTTCACAGAGGTCACTGGAAAACACAGATATTTACATTACAATTCATCACACTAGCGAAATTAGAGTTATAAAATAGCAACAAAAGAATGTTATGGTTGGGTCCCCACAGCACAAGGGTTGCAGCCTTAGGAAGGCTGAGAACCACTGCAGTAGAAAGCTTGGTGTGGTCATGGCGGACTGGAAGCCACACTATCTCTGAGGGTTTCCATAGAGTGTGCTGACTGTGGTCTTCCATTTATTCTAATGACTGTCTTTTGTTTCCTTCTCATCTACACTTCCAAAGAGAAGCAACTAGAAATCGGTGGAAGCTCTATAAAGAGTGGGCGCGGCCAACAGACTTCTTGTCTTAGAGTTGGGCAGAAGAATTCTTCAAAATCAGAGAAAATTAAGCAGGGGGTTCGGAGGAGACTGAATGTGCATATGGGTAAGAGTATGTGAGTATATGAATGTGAGTACGTGTGTAGGTGAGTGTGAACATGCACCACAAAGGTGTGATAGTGGGTAGCTCTGTGTGAGTGTATGCGTGTATGAGTGTATGTAAGTATGCAAGCATGTATTGTGACTCTGTGTGTGTGTGTGTGTGTGTGTGTGTGTGAGAGAGAGAGAGAGAGAGAGAGAGAGAGAGAGAGAGAGAGAGAGAGCATGCACTGTGAGGGCATGACAGTGTGTGTGAGTGTGTATGTGTGTATGTGTGGTTGTGTGTGAGCATGTACAGTGAGGGTGTGACAGTGTGTGTGGTTGTGTGTGTAAGTGTGGTTATGTATGAGTGTGTGTGAGATGCACTGTAAGGGTGTGACAGTGTGTGTGCCTGTGTGTGTGAATGTGTTAACATATGCTGTGTGTGTGAGCATACATTGTGAGGGTGTGACTGTGTATGTGGCTATGTGTGAGTATAAGAGTGTGTGTGTACAAGTATGTGCGAGACGCACTGTGAGGATGTGAAGTGTGTGACAGTATGCAGTGTATGAATGTGTTTGTTTGTGTATGTGAGATGCACTGTAAGGGTGTGACACTGTGTGATTGTGTGAGTGTGTGTGTGTGGTTGTGTGTGAATGTGTGTGAGATGCACTGTGAGAGCATGACAGTGTGTATGGTTATGTGTAAGTGTGTGTAAACATGTGTGAGATGCACTGTGAGGGTGTGACAGTCTGCAGTGGGTGTGAGTGTGTATGTGTGATTATGTGTGTGTGTATGAGTATGTGTGAGTGTGTGTGAGTGTGTGTGGTTATGTATGAGTGTGTGTGTGAGTGTGTGTGAGATGCACTGTGAGGGTGTGACAGTGTATGAGATGCACTGTGGGAGTGTGACAGTGTGTGATAGTCTGCAGTGTGTGTGAGTGTGTGTGTAAGGTGCACTGTGAGGATGTGACACTGTGTGTGTGTGTGTGAGTGTGTGTGAGATGCACTGTGAGAGCATAATAGTGTATGACAGTCTGCAGTGGATGTGAGTGTGTGTTTGGTTATGTGTGAGTGTGTGTGTGTGTGAGTATGTGTGTGATGCACTGTGAGGGTATGACAGTGTGTGTGTGTGAGTGTGTGTGTGATGCATTGTGAAGGTATGACAGTGTATGTGTGTGTGAGAGAGTGTGTGTGAGTGTGTGTGTGATGCATTGTGAGGGTATGACAGTGTGTGTGTGTGAGTGTGTGTGTGAGTGTGTGTGATGCACTGTGAGGGTGTGACAGTGTGTGATAGCCTGCAGTGGGTGTGAGTGTGGGTCCCATTTCTGGTAGCCTTTCCTTGCTTTAGCTTGTTTCCCCATTCTTACCGGTATAGGAGATCCTGATAGCAGTGACAGGAATGTCAGAGATCTTTAAAGACTTGGTTTGAAGAAACTTGAAGACATCATCGCTGAGATCTTCTGAGGTCAGCTTCTGAAGGACTTTCCTTGCATATGGCCCTGCAACTCCCAGGACCCCAAGCTCATCGGTTATGTTTTGAATTTCCACATCATATCCGCCTCTGACGGCTGCTTCTTCAATCCATCTGCATTGGAGTAAACGTTACTTGAATAATGCATGTTTCTAACATATTATGTCTCTGAAGCCTCCCTTCAAGTTTGGCATTACCAGAAAGTCCCTAGTGGGTCAGGGCACGCAGCCATCTCACTCTGAAGGCTGGAGAAGCTGAGCTCCCTAGATGTAAATTGCCCACTTAAGGCTTGGGAGGGAATTCTTCCAGGTAACGAGAATCTTCCCATTTAAATGAGCTTTGCCATGCTTATAAATAGTGATGGTTCTGTTGCATTTAAACTAATGGTCCCGTCTTCAAAAATTAATTTAAACCTGAATTTGCTTCAATACCTGTACACAAGATGCATACTTGTGCTGCTAGCCATTAATAATGTGCCTGCCACCAGACACATAATTGCTCTGACAATCACAAGGAAAAGAGGAAAAACTCCAGTCTCAATTTCTAAGTCTTGATGGGTTTTTTGGAAGGCAACGCTCGGGCCAGGCTATAATTTATTGAGCTGTCCCTGGAGCTCTGCGAGTCTATCACAGTGTTCCTCTAGACGAGAAGAGGCTCGGTGGCTAAGGTGACCTCCACACCCCTGCACTTGATCATCAGATTTCCATAATTCTACCACTCAGGTGAAAATCTGAGTCAGACCTTGATTAAATAATAATATCCCCCACGCTTTCAGGATACTAGACTAAAAAGATGGAAACCTTACAGTGGACCGGAGGTCCAGGCAAAGGCTGGTCAGTAATTTAACTGTAAGCTTCTGTGCCTAGGGCATCCCAAAGGGAAAAGCCAACCAGGGACTTAGCTGGCTGAAGCAAACCCGATGTGGCACCTTAATCAGTCATGCTGACTTGAGCAGATAAGTTTAACCCACATCTGTTTCCTCATCTGCAAATGAGGGTAGCTCATACTTTGCAAAAATCTTTCCATTTAGCACATGTTTGTATATAGGTTGTACATATATGCACACGTGTTGTAAGTGTGTGCAGAGGCAAAGGTTGGCACTGAGTATCTTCCTTGATGATGTTGTGGTGGTTTGAATGTGCTTGGCCCAGAGAGTGGCACTGTTAGAAGGTGTAGCCTTGTTGGAGTAGGTGTGGCCTTGTGGGAGGAAGTGTGTCACTGTAGGGGTGGGCTTTGAGACCTTCCTCTAGCCCACGCAGGAGTCAGTCTTCTCCTGACTGCCTTTGGATCAAGCTGTAGAATTTTCGACTCCTCCAGTCCCACATCGGCCTGAGCGCTGCCATGTTCCCTCCTTGATGATAATGGACTGAAACCTCTGAACTTATAAGCCAGCCCCAATTAAATATTGTCCTTTATAAGAGTTGTCTTGGTCATAGTATCTCTTCACACAGCAATGGAAACCCTAAAGAGACAGCACTTCACCTCATTATTTTTGAGGCAGGGCCTCTCACCTAACCCCAAAGCTCGCCTATTCAGATAGCTTGCTGTAGAGATGTCCTGCCTCTGCCCCTAAGTGCTGGGCTTACCTGCAAGCCACTGTGCCTGTTTGCTATTATATGGTTGCTGGGGAGTTGGAACTCTGGCACTCAGGCTTGTGAAGGATCTACCTCCCCAGCCCCTACAAAATCTTAAGAGAATTAACTGAGGTCATGTCTATAAGGAGCTCTGGCTCCCTGATGATGTTTAATAAATAAAAGTTAAGATTAGCAGAATCAGTAAACCACTGGATGGGTCACCTTGTTGAGGGGGCAGGAGCTTTTTTTTGTTGTTGTTAAATTATTATTATTATTTTATGTATATGAGTACATGGTAGCTGTCTTCAGACACACCAGAAGAAGGCATCAGATTCCATTACAGATGGTTTTGAGCCACCATGTGGTTGCTGGAGTTTGAACTCAAGACCCCCGGAAGAGCAGTCGGTGCTCTTAACCTCAGAGCCATTTCACCAGCCCCGGAAGCTCCCACTCTTGCCTTGACTTCCCCACAGTGATGGACTATAATCTGAAACTGCAAACTGAAGTCTGTGCCTTTCTCCCCTAAACTGCTTTTCGTCCCAGCATTTCATCACAGCAACAGAAACGAAACTAGAATACTAGCACAAGAAAAGCTGTGTAAGGTTGAGTCACTGTGTCTCTGGATGTCCATTTACCTAAGATCGTGAAGTTCTGACCCAGAGCCAGTAATCAACAGGAACTCCCCAGGGGACTGGTGAGAAACAGTCAGCTCGGCGTACACTCGACCTTTGGGCGTCAACATGTGACTTATGTTTGTAAAACCCACCTGCACAAAAGAATTGAGAATCACTTGACGAATTCACACACATCCACTGTGTGTACCATGAGAAGACTCACCTCTTACCATTTATGTCAAGTAGATGAACTAAAACCAAAGATTAATTTAAGTTTTCCGTTTAAACAATTATACAAAATTGTTTGTCCTAAAAATGGCATTTCAGGGCTAGGAAGATGGCACTGAAGTAAGGGCACTTTTAGCCAAATCCACCCTAAATTCAATCCCCGGAACCCACAGGTCAAAAAGAAAGACTTTTGCAAGTTGTCCTCTGACCTCTACATGCATGACACACGTAGATAAAATAAGTGTAATAATTTAAAATAACCAACAACGCACTCATCTAACTACCATCAATTTTGAAGATCTCGTGGACATGTCAAGTGAGCCATTAGTTTCAGAGATGACAATCTACTCGACAGAAATTTTAGTGGAGGATTAGCGTGCATACTCCTGGTCCCTTGAAGCGTTCCTGCATCCGCTTGGAATAAGCAGAGTCAAAGAAGGTTGGATCTGGGTTTTTTTTTTTTTTTAAAAGGACCAGGTCAGAATCCTGGACCTTGTCTATTTACCTTCGGAATGACATTAGCAAAGAGATGGTCCAGAAGTTGAGTGGAATCTCGGCCTTTGATGTTGAACTTGCCAAATGGAGTCAAGTCAATCACACCAACTCTTTGCATAACCTGTTTGTACTCAGAGCCCACCGGCTCAAACCAGTTTGTGCGGCGGAAACTTGGCCTGGAACACAATATTGACTGCCATCCATTATTCAAAAATTATAAAATACAAAATAAGAATATTTTAATCAGTTTCCCCCATCTAGGAAAGCTTTCTGGAGCTGGGGGAGGGGCTCCCTCAAATCTATTCTGTAAATCACGGACACGCTTTGGAATCTGACCTTTTAGAGCTTATTTACTTGTCTGTTTGACCCATTTTAGAGGGAATGAAGTGTTAATTGGCAAGAAAAATAAGACAGACCTCATGGGTACTCTGGTCTAGAGGGCAGCGTAGAAGGTGATAGTCCAGGGGGTTTGAAGCCTGGTTGCATACTAGAATCATCTGGAGGGTACTTTTTCAAATACCAGCTGTAAAGCCTCATTAAATCAGAATGGAGTGTGTATGAATACTGTGCACGTGTATCTGTACATGTGCATACATAAGTCTCTGTGTCTGTGTGTATCTACCTGTGCCTGTGTCTCTGTGTGCGTGTATCCAATGTATATGTCTCTCTTTGGATGTCTGTGCAAGTATATGTCATGTACATGTGCGCGCACGCACACACACATACACACATACATACACAGAGCTATCTAGCCAGCACTGTGAATACAAATCACTTCCACTTATTAAAAGGGCATTGGGCACCATGGCAGCTTCCAGGGGTGCCCACCCCTGAGATAAGCAATGGGCTAGCCCAGCACTTTCTCTCTTCAGAGAAAAGGTCCTTTGCAGTAGCTAGTGACAGAACAAGGTCTATAACAAAGGTCGCCTGACTCATCTCCACTTTAGCCAATGGACTCCTGACATGGTGTTTTTAGCTTCTGAACAGGGTGCTAAGTCTGCAGAGGTTTTCTGCAGCTTAACCATTAATCTTAATAGTTTCTTAACTATTAAGAAACTTAAGCCAGATCTAAAACACCACAAAATGAAAAAACAAAGCTAGTATTTATCCGAGTCGGAAGCACGCCGACCATTCTAGACCAGCTGCCTCTAGAGCCAAACTCATCCGAAGCATCCCCACCTCTGTATTTTATACCACTTAAATGAATTTAAAGTAGACTTCAAGACCTGTGGTTTCATGTGCATGTATGTTCATATGTGGATGCATGTGCACATACGTGCTTGTACATGTTGAAGCCACAGCCAACCTCTGTGCCATATCTCAGGAACCATTCACCTTGTTTTATTTCCAAGACAGGGTCTCTTGCTAGCCTAAAGTTCACCAATAGGCTAGGTTGTCTGGTCAGCGAAGCCCAGGGACTCATGTGCCTCCACAGCTCTGGGATTACCAGCATATGCCCCCCGTGCCCAGCTTTTATACACGGGTACGGGGAATTGGACTCAAGTCCTCACGTTTGCATGACAAGTGCTTTACCAACTAAGCTATTTTTCTAGTCCCGAACCCTGTTTAAAATAGCAAAGTGAGAGGTTGACACAAACTGTAAGTTAGCTTCTAGGTTTGCTGTTTTCTTATTGTATGGGTTCTCATTGGGAAAAATAATCACCATGAACCCCAAGTCCAGCCATGGCATGCACACTTCACAGGGACTCAGAGGCCCGTTTCAGTGGCATAGTTGGTTTATTTTATCCCCAAGTACTCTGCTCTGGTGTGCTTCATGGCCCAGAGCTGTGGGTCCTTTCCACACAGCCTTTGAATGCCATGAAATTTGTCCAGAAACCCCTAAGTCGTACTAAACCTTCAGCGGCCAATTAAAGCTAGGGTTGTACTTGGGTGGGGCTGTGGAAGGTTCCTCAAAGATTCTGGTAACTGCCAAGTAGACCAGGCATCATGGACACTGGCCAGTGTCCCCTGGGGTGGCCTAAGGAATTTACCTCCACCATTGTTAGGCGCCGGCCAACGTCAGCCACGCAAGCATAGCACGTCGCTCACCTACGCATGCGCTTGACTATACGTTGCACATCCCACCGTACCCTCCCCAAAAGGGTGACGCGATATCAGCAGACACTGCTGAGCCAATGACAATGTTGGCAGACATTGCTAGCCAATCAGGCATGGACACATCCGCACAGGAGAGCTTAAAAGCTGACTGCCCCGTGGGTCAGGGTCCTCTCCTCTCATTTCAATAAGGGCGCTCCCAATAAAGTGTGATTGAGAAGGATCCTGGTGTTGGCGTCCTTCCTGCTAAAGGGGGGACGTTACACACCATAAGCAGGTAAATGATACCACGGTAGACTTGGTGCTCCTCCGAGAGTGGCCGTTATGACGGAGAGGAATCTGTGCCCTGCTGTCTGTCTCCTGTCTACCCCTGCAGTGGCAGCCCCTGATCAGAACCCTGGGCAGGCTAAGACATTCACTTACCTGTACTGAGGGTCCTGGCCAGGCTTGTAGAACCAGTGTGGCTGTTCCCAGCCTGCATGGAAGCCCATGGAGCACTTGGACTTCAGGGTTTTGTAGAGCCCACTGACTCTCTGGGTTGGCCTCCCAGCAAACCGCTCTTCTTTAGGATAACCCACTGGGAAGGGAACACCAGTGCTTTAATAGTTTAGAACTGAAATGATTCAATACACCGGAGGGCAACCCAAAGACACGTATATGGCTTTCCCCCCCGAAGATGTCAGTTATACTGATCACCAAAGGGTAAAATGAAAATACACTGACTGCTTAAAATCAGTGATGGACCCAATACATTAAACACGTGCGGTAACACAATCCTTGCCATTTCTTAAGGCATGCTGCTGTTCACAGTCCCCCGCCAGCCCCAGGGAACAGAACAGAGTGTCTAAAGTGAGAGGGGCTGCAGGTCTTTTCTAGATGACAGCAAGTTAGTACATCACCAATGTTGTTGAACCCGTACGATTCTCGGGCCTTGGCCTCGGTGTACTGGGTTGTTGTCCATTTGCCGTAGCGATTGGGATCCAGTTCTATCAGGTCAAAAGGAGGTTCTCCATGCAGGATCCAGTCACTGAGGTACTTCCCTACCCCACCAGCATGGATTATGCCATATCTTTTGGATAAAAAGATGTTTTGGATGTTACAAATGTGGTGTATTCAAGTGGTGAAACATGACCAAAATACTATACAGGACATCAGATCTGAAGTCGCCTATGCGACTTCAGGACACACAAGGAATAAAATCTTTATGTTTAAATAATCATTTTTTTTTTTTTCCTCAAAAGCAAATCAATGTCTGTTCTGGCATGCAAATGAAAGGCGCCTCACTTGGGTGCTGGCTTGTTTTCACAGTTTCTCGGGGGCTGTCATACCTACAGAGAGCCTACGACTGCGACTGCGGGCTGGTAAAGATGCAGACTCCAGAGAAGATGTGGTTGGTGCACGCTCACCAGCCTTCTCCAGCTGACTTTATCCTGACTGACAGGCAACTCGGTGGGAGGTACCCACCCCATCTCTTCTCAACTCAGTGCAGTGCTGATTCGCTTAGGTGGTGCTCCACGCAGACTCTTCAGCTTACAAGCATTCCACAGAGGCAAGCGCACAGTGGGTGCTTGTGGGAAGGGTGGAAAGGAACATGACCTCTGTCCTTTGCAACTAAGAGGTCACTTGGAAAGGAAGGTCTGTTTGTCTCCTGTTTTTACAAGACGATGCTTCGGGGTCTTAACGTAACCCAGGCTGGTCTCAGAATGACTATGTGGCCGAGGGTGGGCTTGAACTTCTGATCTTCCTGGGATTCTACCTCCCTACCTTTGGTATTAAAGGGATATACCACTATGCTCGGCTTATAGGACACTGGGGATCCAGCCCAGGGCTTTTCTGCGTGTTAAGCTAGCACTCTACTGAGTTGTATCCTCAGCCACAAAAGGATGCTTTTAAATGTCTCATATGAGTGTGATCTCAGAATGACCCAGAATGGCCGCTTCTGGTAGGCTTAATCAGGTCTACCTGCCCATTCATATCTAACAAAGCTTTTCAATACGGTTTAATCTATGACAACATAAAAAGGGGCTTTTGAAAACCAAATGGGCTGAAAATCATGAAGAGATAGTCCAGGGAGTTTGATAGTAATTGGGGGAACCCCATTCTCTCCCTGGGTTTGATCCCCACCACCACATATTTAAAAAAAAATCCTAACCAAGCACTCCAGCACCCCCAACTATAGTAACCCAACAGCCAGCACCTTGATTCTAAGAAGAAGAATGGGAAGAATTTGGCAGAAAGCAAAATGCTTTCTCCACATCTGCACTTCTTTAGAAAAATGAATGTACCTTGTCTGTTGACAAGTCAGTTCTCAGGGAGAATAAAAAGCTATCACTTTGTACTTGTAGCTCGAGGCTTGGCACAGAGCTGGCCATCA
>JADRCC010571652.1:0-11794 GCA_019843855.1 Hylomyscus alleni
GGTGTGGGGAAGAATGGAATGAGCAACTGTCAGAGGGTAGACAGGAGGGGGATAATGATTGAATTGTAAAGAAAAGATTAAAGATAATTTTTAAAAAGAGATGCTAAGAATCAGTGATGATTGAATGTTCAGCACTAAAAAGATATATTATTCCATTTCAGTTTCCATGAACATTGCAGAAGGAAGAGGAGAAAAATTGTAATAGCCAGTGAAATAATTCTTTCTGGGCATTAAACAGTCAATGAAGTCATGATCTCACAGTACCTGCAGTTGCATTGCAACAACTCTGCATAAAATTGGGCCTATCAACAGATAAGCATGGGATGCTCACATGATCCTACCCTTCCCTACTGACCTATTGGACAGTGGTTCTTATGGGACTAATCGTCTTTTCCAATTGTATTCCCACTTATGAGACCACAGGTTGCAATGCACATAGAAGACCCTGGTTAAATTCAGTGAATAAGGCGATGAGGTTTTGGGTGATGGTGTAGAAAAAGACAAGAGATGGGTGACAGTAATCATAATACAGTATATATGCATATACATGTGCATATTTTAAATTATGCCTTTATGTGCATACATATGTGTATGAAATTGTCAAAAATAAGACTTTAGAAAGTTAAAATGTATGTAACTGGTAATTCTTCCTTTCTAGTCAAGTTTTCATCATCAGTTACGTACCTTCCAGTCCCAATCTGATGAGAGATTTTTAAAGTATAACTTGCGTTTTCTTCACTTTCATTTCTATTAGCACAAAAATATATATCTACCTTCTCAAAAAAGTATTACTGGTATTGTACACAAATTTCTTTAACATTTATTTTAAGAGTATAGTTTATAACTAAATTAATTTCACACTTTGGATTTAAGATGAACAGACTAACCTCATTCATATTTATTTTTTGTACCTTTAGAATCCACAGAAGGTAATATATAGCAAAATGTACCCATATCATTAGGTAAACTCAGAGAAACAGTCATCAGTACACTATTATTTTTCAAAATTTATGGAAGATTAACCTTGGCCAAAGTGTACAGAACAGATTTCTAAATAGGTTATTACAGTGATGTAAGATGCTGTCTACCCCATGGTAAACATGGTTAATTGAAAACAACACTTTCTTACAGATATATATATATATATCTGTATATATATCTCACAGCAATATTCTTCAATCAGAAATACTTTTCCTAAAAATATGCTTCTAAATATTTTATTGTATCACCTATCTAATTTTGAAACAATCATATATATTACACCACATCAGAACCTTCTATCAAGTCAGGATGGTGCTGTGTTTAAAAACAATCCTTAGAGCAGTACCTTCTGGAATCCTGCTACTGTTACCTCCTCCCTCCACATCACTTTAAACTGTGGCATTGATTCCACTCTCACTGAGAAAATAGGGAAGCCAGCTGAGATCCACCCACGAGCATCTGTGCCCATGTTCTGCCTTACCACTAAAACAGAGAAAATATAAACCTCACAAATACTATCCCACTGTCAAAACAAAATACATTGTCTTTCCTCCACTCAGATTTATTTCCCAACAATTATCTCTTGTTTTTGAAAACTTGATCTCTCTTGCCCATCCAAAGAAAAAAAAAAGTTTCTGTCTTCAATATCCTGGAAATGGACACATAAAACCCCTCTTTGCTCTTTAGTTCATAATTTCAATTTTTCACTGACAGCATAACTCAGCATAGAAGTTGTTTCTAGTCATTGTCCAAATACTCGCTTCCTGCTTTTCATAAGCCAGTCTGTATCTACCCAATCTTTTAAGACTACATGAGAGCTCTGAGGTTACTAGTTAGTTCATATTGTTATACTTCCTAAGGGTGTAAATGCCTTCAGTTCCCTGGGTCCTTTCTCTAGCTCCTTCATTGTGGAACCTGTGCTTAGTCCAATGGATGGCTGTGAGCCTCTACTTCTGTATTAGTCGGGCACTGTCAGAGCCTCTCAGTAGACAGCTATATCAGGCTACTGTCAGCCAGCACTTGCTGGCATCAACAATAGTATCTGGGTTCAGTGACTGAATGTGGGAAGAATTACCAGGTTTGGCAGTCTCTGGATTGTCTTTCCTTCAGTCTATGCTCCATACTTTGTCTATGCAACTCCTCCATGGGTATTTTGTTCTCTCCTCTAAGAAAGATCGAAGTATCCACACTTTGGTCATCCTTCTTGAGTTTCTTGCAGTTTGTAGATTGTATCTTGAGTATTTCCAGCTTCTGGGCTAATATCTCCCTTATCAGTGAGTGCATACCATGTATGTTCTTTTGTGATTAGGTTACCTCACTCACAATGATATTCTCCAGATCCACCCATTTGTCTAAGAATATAAATTCATCATTTTTAATAGCTGAATAGTACTTCATTGTGTAAATGCACCACATTTTCTGTATCCATTCCTCTGTTGAGGGACATGTGGGTTCTTTCTAGCTTCTGGCTATTATAACTAAGCCTGCTATGAACATAGTGGAGCATGTGTCCTTACTACATGTTGGACTTTCTTCTGGGTATATGCCCAGGAGTGATATAGCTGAATCCTCAGGTAGTACTATGTCCAATTTCCTGAGGAACCACGAAAGTGATTTCCAGAATGGTTGTACCAGCTTGCAATCCCACCAGCAATGAAGGGGTGTTCCTCTTTCCCTACAACCTCTCCAGCATCTATTGTCACCTGAGTTTTTGATCTTAGTCATTTTGACTGGTGTGAAGTGGAATCTCAGTGTTGTTTTGATTTGCATTTCCCTGATGACTAAGGATGTTGAACATTTCTTTAGGTGCTTCTCAGCCAATATTTCAGTATTCCTCAGTTGAGAATGTGGACTCCTCCCCCTTTTTTGCTGCTGCCAGGCCTATGTGACTGGAGACAGGCTGCATGCCTCTCCTGCCAGATGTCCCACCTCAACAGGCTCCAGAGACTTCTATTGGCTCAGTTGATCACAAGACTTGTGGGAGGGTTGTTCCCCCGGCTATTTAAACCCTTGTATTTGGATAGCTCGCTCTCGTCTTCTCTCTTTTATTAAAGGACTTTCAGGTTAAGGTTTCCACCTGGCCTAATGTTTTCACCTGTCCGCGTGATCAGGTAATGTATGAGGTACTGGGGTTAGATATCCAATTATTATTAGATATTAATTATGGAAAGACATATTTATTTGGTTTTCTACCCAGAGAACCCACAGGAATTTTATGTGTGGGTGCAGGCACCCACATATGGCATCCACCTTTGGGGCTCGATTAGAAGCTTATTAGATTATCTCGGTATGGCCGCCGAGGATTTCCAGCTTGGCCGGAGTCAGGCAGCTGGATGAAACTTACTTTTGCTCTCCGGGACGCAAGATTCCCCGCAGAACTATGGCAGATTGCCATTTACTAGCCAGGGACCAGGTATGGTGGCTAGAAAGGGTTGGGTTTATACAACCCTAAGATGCTTTTAGGCATCTAGCACAGGATTGGATGCAGCCGGACTGAGGCGACTCTCCTGTGGTTTTCAGAAATGTTCCTATTCACTTATCTGTGTTTTCATATTACATGTATTTGTCTGTGTTTTGGTCTTGTCCATGTGAATGGGAAGTCTCGTGTTTCGCCTGTTTCCTTTTTTTTTTTTATCTAACACATGGCGGGTCGGTTCTGGCCCAGCCCGCTCTGAGTGGAAACTCCCCTTTCTTTGTTCTCCCCGCCAGAGGCGGGTTTTGTTTTCCCACAAAGACAGCGGGCACATGATGACCGCGCTTCCAACTCCCCCCACCCCTTGCTGCTTCCAGCGCTGCGCCATATGGGCGGAGGTCAGTTCCCAGAGAACAGGCGCCCTGCGCACGTGTAGTTATAGCAGCTGCCTTTTGAGACAGAGTATGTTTTGCCCAGCCGGGTCCAGTGGTGGCGCACGCCCATGGTCTCAGTGACTCAGGAGGCTGAGACAGAAATATCGCTTGAGTCCGGGAGTCCGAGATATAGTGCACTATACCTATAAGGTGTCCGAGTGGCGACAGGGTCGGGTAGTGCCACTGGGGACCCCACCTTACACAGACAGCCCGGGCTGACACTGTGCTTGCCCCGCCAAGCTGGACAGGGTCCCTCCCTACTGAGCCAACTCCTAACCCCTCCCTGACCCCCCCCCCTCTGACCCGCATGGGGTGGCGGGACCCCGCGGGGAGGGGGGAAGGCCGGTAGCTTGCTGAGACAGCTCTAAACAGCGACCAAGGAGCAGGGGCTACCGTGTGCTCGCATCAGTGCCTGGGCCGAGGTGGGCGCGCCTTCCCCTTCCCCCGCCCCTTTCTGCTTCCAACCTGGAAGTCTATTTTCCCCCCTCTCCCCCCCCCCCCCCCTGCGTTCCCTGGCACTGACAGTACGCAGAAACCGGGCTGCCGGTAGAGCCAGAAAAAAGCCTCAGAAAAAGCCGAGTAGGCTGGGACAGAGATTTCAACCAGCGAGCGCAGAGCACGCTGTGACTGCACTTCCAACATGGGGTCGGGGTTTAGTGGTTTTCCCCACCCCAGTGGCTACTTGCTTTCTTGTCTCCTAGACAATGCCACTGGCATGTGCATTCGGGTGCTGTTCTTTCCTCAGCTTTTCTGACTCACTGATGCCACCTAGTGATCCTTCTTTGGTAATTTAAGTTCTCTTCCACAACTTTCTGATTTCAGCTTATCTCATTAAGAGATGCTTCCAGATCAAATAAAAATATTTAATCAGATATTTTGATTGCCTCAAGGAGAAGACATAATTGTTACCTTGCTTTCTAGGTAAGTATTCTTTGCTATTAACTAAAACTAATCTTAATTGCCTGGCTAATAGGCTATTAATTCCAAAGCTAATTCTAACCTTCCTTTGCCTGGTTTGCTTTTTGGGGTTTTTACTATGCACCTATTCCAGCTTTACTGGCTAGAAATGGAGTCTCTGCTAGCAGCTCAGTACCTTATATTCCCTTTCCTTTACGAGGTGGCATTTTGCTTTTTGCTACTGCCTCTTAAATCACCTTGGCAGGAGGCACCTACACCTTAC
This sequence comes from Hylomyscus alleni, assembly GCA_019843855.1. Taxonomy (NCBI): domain Eukaryota; kingdom Metazoa; phylum Chordata; class Mammalia; order Rodentia; family Muridae; genus Hylomyscus; species Hylomyscus alleni. The sequence goes on from JADRCC010571652.1 coordinate 5,009, forward strand.
CTGCTCTTGTTTTGAGCCTTGTGCCTACCCTTATGTTTGCTGTTTTTGGGCCAGTTACCTTTCAACAAATTGATATTATTTTTATCTTTTTAAAGTTAATATACCTTTCTCTTGGGCTCCTATAAATCGTTACCATAGATGATCTTTTCCTTATTTCTATTCAGAGTTCAAGGAAATCCATTTTCCTCCTTGATTATACAATAAGATATAGTTATCTCCCATATGCTTTAGATCTCTTTTCTTCTGTCTGTATAGAATAGCCATTTCCCACATTTGCGGTGTAGACAGGAAGAGATGTTATGAGTCACTACTGTAGTCTACAGTCCACTAAAATTTGTTGACAGTCTAAAGCAGCAGCCTTTGTTTGTTTGTTTTTGCCGGTTTCCATTAAGCTATTAGGTAGAGCTCCAAGTTGGGGGTAGTTTCCAGCTCAGGGCTCCTCCATGAGCTTCCTGTAACTATTTCATGTCCAATTCTTACTAGGTATGAAAAGGTGTTTGTTAATGTGAAATAATACATGATTTTATATAACTAGGCCATTACTTGTATGTCACAAACTCCTGCTGTCACCACAACTGGCTTTGCTGGACGGGGTTTCTCTGTTTAGCCCTGACACTCCATGAACTCACCCTTCTACCTCCAGGCTTCCTTTTCTCTTTTCTCCCTTATTATATTATATATTTAAAAACTCATGTGTCATGAGTATTTTACATTCTTGCACATCTTTGTACCTTATGTGCGTGTTACCTGTAGAGGTAAGAGCCTTCATGTGAGTACTGTATTTTAACAAGGCCTCTCTTACTTAGTTCTCTGAGTTAACCCTTTAGCTCAGGCTTTATTTCTAAGATAGATTTATGTGATTATATAGTTCCAATTCTTCATATTTGTGTTATTTAGAAGGTCTCACAATCTTATGCTCCTTGTCTCACTTCAAAGCAGCCTGAGGTTTGCTCTCATCAGTTAATATAATTACATAACATATATGTATATATATATATACTTGTTTAATTACTATTTCTTATTAAAGGAAGATCCTGCTTCTGCCCCCTCCAACGATTCCTGGTCTTTTTAGACAGAGTGTCTCTGCGTGGCCCTGGCCTTCTTAGGGCTCACTTTTGAAAGGTTTTCTTTATTTCTAATTTTAAATTTATCATTTCTTTTTTGGGTTTTAATGCAGCTGCAGACACTATTAGGCTACTGTCTTCTCTATTTACTTACTCATTTCAATTTAAGTAATATTTACTAGACTTTATGTTAATAAAGAAATATATTCTTAAGTTAGTAAGTGGTCTACAAACTATGAGATTTTTATCCTCTGATGATATTTTTTTATGGTCACATGTACGACCTTTTTCTTTAGCTGGAAACTGCTTCTTTTACTCCTGATTTACAGTAATCACTATCTAATATTTTATTTGTGCCACTACTTCCCTTTTTTATAGAGAAAACATTATCTCTTCTCTTTTTAAAATTGAGTTTTATTCTTTACCATATAGCGATAGTTCTATATTTTACACTTTGAATTCTATTAATTAATTTAAATTATTGCTTTTTACATAAACTGATTACTTATTAAGAACTTCTAAACGAAATTTTGATTTTTTCTATTTTTAAACTTGTTAGAGATAAGGCTCTATTTGAATAGAAGCTAGAGTTATACTAGCATTTTACATCTTACTCTGGGTTAAGAAGATGCTGTCTAGACCAGGGGCATCAAGACATGCTTAAGTCTAGTTACACTGAAATGTTAGAGCTTATACATTATTAAGATACAGTAATCAAGACGCAAGAGTACCATATTTACTTTCTGTTTTTTATAGGGCTAGTGTTTTTTATTGTTCAAAAAAAAATTTTTTAGCTCCTTTTTCTTTACTTATATTCTCTAAATATTTTTATAATATTTTGCTGATTTCTATTTTGAACTATATATTTACATGTGACTATTAAGGCCTCCTTGGGCTTTCCAGTTGTTTTTACCTTTACTTTAATGACAGCAAATTATTGTTTGATGCAGACTTTCTGACTGACTATTGCAGTCAATCATTTAAGACATTCTGTCATTCCTTTTGTTCTTTCATTAAAAAAAATTTGTTATAGATGATGTTCTTACAATGTGCATTGTGCACATCTAGATATGATTTTTTGCTTCTTGTTTTGAGTTGGGGGAAGTATGCATTTCTTTGCATGTGCGTTGGGAGTATGCACTATTTTGCATGTGTATTTGTCCTTTTTGATTAATTTGAAATACATTTTATTTTGTTGCCTCCTTTAAGGCTTGCCTCGTTTTCTACTCGTTTTTTAGGTCATGCTGCCTTTTGCCTGTCCGGAAATATATATGCATCTTTTCCTAATCTGATGCTAGAAGGCTGCCACAGATTGCCAGGCGTTCAGGGTCACGCCCCTCTTGGCAGGCACAACAAATCTTTTTCCTTTTTTCCTTGTTTTCTTTTGTTCCAAGCTGACAGACCTTTTTTCTACCAGCCTGGAAGGTATTTCTTCCCGTTTTCTCCAAAAAAATTGCTTTCCCGAAGCAAAATAGATGATCTTGTGATAGAACTCGTGCCTGGAGTGCTGAATTCTCTACTGTCTCTGAACTGACAGTAACCCGAGGGTGTTTACCCTTTGCTATCCAAGAATTGGCTCATCCCGAAGGTGTCAATTCACATCATTCGTGACTCCTCATTCGTCACTGCTCTTCTACACTTTGAGGGTTGTCATCCAGTATACCCACCTACTATTATTCATTTGAACTGAGACCTGTTCCCCAGACAATCAACTCTGGAGCCAAGCAGATCTGAAGCTGATTCACATTTCAATGGAGGCCTGCTCCCACCTTCTGCTTTCAATGCCTGCAAGGATACAAGACTGTGTGCTTTGTTGAGATTTATGTAGAACCTGGACTCCGCAGGGGATAGAGGCATATTCTTGACATTATTCCGCGGATGGGTATGGTGCTTTTAGAAGTCTGATTTCTGTGGCAGTAACATTTACATAGAGGTGCACACTCAGTGCAAGTAGCGGTGCTGGTTAAAAGCACGCTTCACTGCACGTTGCCCCATTGCTGGATTTAGAAGCCCAGAGCCTATCAGATGTTCTGTTCATGCACCGTGTTGATTCCCACGAGATATTCATGTCAAAATATATATGACCTCGAGACTTGCTCTTAAACTTAATTTTAGGGGTGAAGTGTGGACTCCTCCCCCTTTTTTGCTGCTGCCAGGCCTATGTGACCGGAGACAGGCTGCATGCCTCTCCTGCCAGATGTCCCACCTCAACAGGCTCCAGAGACTTCTATTGGCTCAGTTGATCACAAGACTTGTGGGAGGGTTGTTTCCCCCGGCTATTTAAACCCTTGTATTTGGATAGCTTGCTTTCTTCTTCTCTCTTTTATTAAAGGACTTTCAGGTTAAGGTTTCCACCTGGCCTAATGTTTTCACCTGTCCGTGTGATCAGGTAATGTATGAGGTATTGGGGTTAGATATCCTCAGGTAATTATTATTAGATATTAATTATAGAAAGACATATTTATTTGGTTTTCTACCCAGAGAACCCACAGGAATTTTATGTGTGGGTGCAGGCACCCACAGAGAATTCTTGGTTTAGCTCTGTACTCCATTTTTAATAAGGTTATTTGGTTCTCTGGAGTCTAACTTTTTGAGTTCTTTGTATATACTGGATATTAGCCCTCTATGGGATATAGGGTTGATAAAGATCTTTTCCTAATCTGTTCGTTGCCACCTTGTCCTATTGACAATCCTTTGCCTTACAGAAGCAATTTTATGAGGTTCCATTTGTCAATTCTTGACCTCAAAGCACCCAGGGACTAAACCACCAACCAAAGAGTATACATGACTCCAGATGCACAAGTAGCAGAGGATGATCTAGTTGGTCATCAATGGGAGAAGAGGCCCTTGGTCCTGTGATGGTTCTATACTCCAGTGTAGGGGAATGACAGGACCAGGAAGCAGAAGAGGGTGGGTTGGTGAACAGGGGGAGGGGACAGGGCACAGGATTTATTTTTGTTTTTGTTTTTTTTTGTTTTTTGTTTTGTTTTTAGAAGGGAAATTGGGAGAGGGGATATCATTTGAAATGTAAATAATACTCCAGTGTAGGGGAATGCAAGGACCAGGAAGCAGAAGAGGGTGGGTTGGTGAACAGGGGGAGGGGACAGGGCACAGGATTTTTTTTTGTTTTTTTTTTTTTGTTTGTTTTTTGTTTTGTTTTTAGGAGGGAAATTAGGAGAGGGGATATCATTTGAAATGTAAATAAAGAAAATATCTAACAAAAAAAGAAAAGAAAAGAATCACTACATGATATTACCTGCTGTTATTTTTGCTCACTCAGAAGAACTCAATATCTAATTCTTGTCTCATTTATTTTTAAGCCTCAGCAGGACTAGATAGAGTAGACAGCTTTCTAACAGAGATCAGACTTTAAAACAAAAAAATAAAGTACCCTTTTCCGAGTCTTCTCTTTCAGGAATGGGCGTATCACAGTGTACAGGGCATGTATATACCAAGGTTGATTGACAAAATGAATTCCTCCAAATCTTGCAGGGAAGCTGTCCTAGAACAGGAGAGGTATAAATGTTAGAACAGGCTTTTCTACACTGGATGGTTTAGAAAATATTACATTTCATTCAAATATGTTAATCATATGCTAAAGAAAGGGACCAAGCCTTGTCACAATAAGACTCTCATAAGACATTAAACAATGTGCAGTAAATCATATCTTTCCAAAGAGCAGTTTGCTGAAAAGAACTTTATCATCTTTAAGACTGTGTATTTTAAGCCCACTAAATTCTGTTATTACTATCACAGAAACACAAAAAATAAACATATTAGAAAAAGTGTTAAATGCTAGATCCATGTAGAATAAGTGATTTATTTAAATTATTTATACATATGTTCTTATTTATATTGCTTAGTAATGTAATAAGCCTCAAATTTTAAGTTCAATTCCTGGGACCTATATATGACATAAGGAGAGAAGTGCAAGTTATCCTTTCACTTCCAAATTTACACTCTGATGAACCCACCTACATCTGACCTCACAATAAATGAATAAATAACTCAAAAAGATGACTCAGTAGGATGTGTAAGGGCACTTGAGACACTGAGTTCAAGCATGGGAACTAACCTGGTGGAAAGAAATAAGCAATTTTCATGTGACCTCTGACCTCCACAACTATAATATAGCTTGTACTCATCATCACACCAAAATTTAAAAATTAAATTAAAACATAAATTGAGTTACAATAAAAAACATCCTTTATTGTCATCCCATTATTTCTACACTTTATTGTAAACATTCACCTTTCCTTACTTGTATGTTAAGAAGGAATCATGCACAAGCAAAATGAAAACCCAGGGTTGTGATACAGGAAACTTCAGGATTCGTTCAGTAGGTTAAATGAGCATCAAAAGCACTGTGAGCTCACTCGAAAGGAGGAAATAGAACTCTAATAAAACCTACTTCTTCTCAGCAAAACATCCCTGGGGTAGGTTTGAGCCCACAGTGAGGAAGAGAGGTCTACTTTACCTACCTGTGTCCTAGTGTCTAGTGTAATGGGATTCCTAACTCAGGGGACTCACAAACTTGACACCTGGTTGAATATGCTGAGGATTCTCTTCCAAAAGACCAGACTCCTCTCTTCTGCTACATTAAAACTCCAGATGAATCAACTTCATTCATAAACAGGTGAAAAAAAGCAACAAATAACTCCTTTAATTATACTTACTTGTCTTTCAAGTAACACCATAATTGATAGTTTTCCTGTCTTCTTCAGAACATAAGTAGGAGCAAAGGAGAGGTAAAGGTCACAAAGAGGGTGAAATCTAATGTTATTATTGTTGTTTTAAATTTAAAGGTTCTGAATAAGATTTTCTAATGTAAAATATGTACCAGCATAAGACAATAAGCTGTTTATAATGCAAAAAGGTGATATATATGTACATATACATATGTGTATATATATATAGTCACATATTATTGATTCTGAGGTGAATTAATTCCCTACACTTGAGAATGTACTCAGAATATACTCACATATACTCAGCATCACTGTAGTTCAATATCAACAATGAATACTTTGACTATATTATAGTATATGGTAGTTGACTTGTCTCCTCTCATCCATGCAAATTGTTTTCATGTCTTCTCTGTATTTGCCCACATCCCACATTGCAGTTCTCAAGGCATCCTTTGCCTTCCCATTCAAGGGTGTGGTGATACAGTTTTCTCATCATTGTTGCTGCTTCCCAAAGTGCATGCTCCTCATGCTTACAAAACCAGCAAGAGGTTCTGGATCAACTTAAACGCCTCCTTCCTCCAGCACCATGTGCCAATTCTAGTTATTTTATATAGGTTCTATACTATATATAACCTTATAATTTTACAAATCTAGTAGAAATAAAATCAATACACATACAGATATTATTTGCTAGATTATTTTAAACTTTATCAATCAATACCAAGGGATTACAGATTTCATAGTTTATTTCTCATAGACCTGAGAATTAAACATACAGAATTGTGCCAGATAGACAAGCATTCTAGCAATCACTCCCTGTAGCCTTATTTAACAATTTTTTATTAAAATGGTTTTATAACATTGTTCTCCTTCCTTTCCTCCCTTTGATACCTTCCACATGTCTCCCCAACTCAGACTCACTATTTTTGTAGTTAATTTTGAGGCAAAGTCTGTCTAACTGCCCTTGAACTCACTCTATATTCCAGAGAGACCTTGAACTTGCAATCTTTCATCAGCCTCCCACATAGCATGTA
>JADRCC010571656.1:2378-14908 GCA_019843855.1 Hylomyscus alleni
GGGATAGCACTGAGGAGAGCCAGGAGAGACCATGCACACCTATGGGACAGCACTGAGGAGAAATGGATGCTCAGCATTCTGTGTCCGCTCCAAGAAGCTGCAGCCCCACCCCCACTCCTACCCCATCTGCAGCTGACCCATCTCAGAAAGGCCAACTTCCCGGAGAGACACTGACTTCCTTTGGTTCACAGCAGAGTCCTGCCTAACTGTCAAGTCTGCTTGGCCACCCCTGGGGACCAGAGACAGTGCTCGCAGGAGTCACTGCCTCTCTAGCTCCTAGCCCCAGAACCTGCTCATTCACCACATTCAACCGTATTGACCGAGAGCCTAGTGAGGTCTATCCAGCCACACAGATGCCCACCTAGAAGGAGGCCTCAGTCCCGAGCTCAAGGACCTCAGTATCTGGTCAGCAGAGGGCCTGGCCTGGGCTGCTGAAGGCTGAAAGGTGAGTCCTGGAGCTTGACGGTGCAGAGGCAGGAGGAGTGAGCCCAGCTGTGTGGATGAAGTCAGTTCCTGTGCCTACTAGGGAATGAGCGAGGGCACGGTGCAGGGTGGCAGGGAGCCACGAGAGACTGTGACTCTTCAGTGCTGACTTTCTCTGAGTCTTCCAAAGTCACTCTGGCTATGGAGTGAAGAGTGGACCAGGACACTGACATCTATCAAGATGCCAGTTTAGAAGCTGGGGCGTGGTGGTGCACACCTTTAACCCCAGCACTCGGGAGGCAGATCTCAAGGCCAGCCTGGTCTACAGAGTCAGTTCTAGGACAGTTCTAGGACAGCAAGAGCTACACAGAGGAATCCTGTCTCGAAAAACCAAACAAACAAAATGATGTCAGTTAGAATCTCTCTGTAGCCGGGCGGTGGTGGCGCACGCCTTTAATCCCAGCACTTGGGAGGCAGAGGTAGGCAGATTTCTGAGTTTGAGGCCAGCCTGGTCTACAGAGTGAGCTCTAGGACAGCCAGAGCTACACAGAGAAACCCTGTCTCGAAAAAAAACCAAAAAAAAAAAAAAAAAAAATCTCTCTGTAAAAACTGAGTTAAAAAGAAATAGAGAGGTGTCTCAGTGGTTAAGAGGCCCCCTGGATGTGACTCCCAGCACCCAAATGGCAGCTTACAGCCAACCATCCACACGTAACTCTAGTTCCATCTGGTGCCTTCTAGTCTCTGCTGGTTCCAGGCACACTTACATACAGGGAAAACACTTGGATACACAAAAATAAACTAAGCTGTAGTTTAACTCAAAGAACAATTGAGCTAACAGGACTGGAGAGTGGCTCAACTGGTAGAGTGACTATCTGGCACGCACAAATCTGAGTGTGAGTCTCAACCCTGCGTGGTGGTGCATGTCAACAATGCCAGCACTGAAGAGGATCAACATTCAGGACAGGGTGTGCATAATGGCTCAGCAGGTAAAGGCATATGCTGGCAAGCTTGATAACATTCTCTGGACCTCTCCTAATGGAACGAGAAAATTAACTCTTCAAATTGCCCTCTGACCTCCATATATATGGGTCATGGCGGGTAGGTTAATACACATAAACAAATGGAAAAAAATTTTTTTTTCGACACAGGGTTTCTCTGTGGAGCCCTGGCTGACCTGGAACTCACTCTGTAGACCAGGCTGGCCTCGAACTCAGAAATCCACCTGCCTCTGCCTCCCAAGTGCTGGGATTAAAGGCGCACGCCACCACCGCTGCCTGGCTGGAAAAAAATTTTAAAGGTTAAGCATCCTCAGCTATAAACCAACATCAAGACCAGTATACTCCATAGAAGACTATGTCTCAAACACACAAAAAGCCCGAGACAACTGGGGCTGGGAAGCCTGGCTCAGAAGCTTAGAGCACTGGCTTCCCCTTCAGAGAGCCTACATTCAGACCGCAGCACACACACACACAGCGGCTCACAGTCATCTGTAACTCCAGTTCCAGGGGATCCAATGCCCTGTTCTGGTCTCTGTGGGCACTGCATGCATGTGGTATACATACATACATCCAAGGTCACAGACAGATAAGAATAAAAATAAATTAATCTTAACAACAACAACAACCACCTAAGAGGAGGAGGCTGGCTGGGGAGTACTAAGGCAGGAAGAGCCAAGGCCTCAGGAGAGATGGCAGTGCTGCGCATGCGCCTGGGCTGTGACCTGCTCCCTTACCACGTGAGCACACAATGAAGAAACGGAACTGAAAGGAGGGGCCCAGCAGGACCTGCTGAGCATGCAGGGCAGGGCGCGTCAAGACAGACAGCGAAAGCTCCGGGGTCAGGAATGGGGTCTGGGCTGAGGGTATGTCTGGAAGGTGCCGACATGAAGTCTATGGAAATCATGTGAGATAGCTAAAGAGGGACGGGGTAAGGGACATGACTGAATCTGGAGGCACCAATACACTGGAGAGGACAGCAGGAGGGAGGGAACACTAAGGACGAAGAGGAGGAGGCAGGCGGTCATAGTGATCTCTGCTTAGTAGAGGTCAGGCAGGCTGAGAACTAGGAGGGACCACTGTTCAGTTCTGGGAGGCATTGGCTCCTGTGGGAACCACTTGGTCAACATTATGGTGCAGACTTCTGCCCCAGCATCTTTTCCTGCACCTGCCTACTCTCTATAAACACAGCTGGACTGTGGTGGGTAAAGGAATACTAAGGTACAAGATCTCTATGAGACCAAGCTAGAGAGATGGCTCAGTGGTTAAGAGCACTGACTGCTCTTCCTGAGGTGCTGAGTTCACATCCCAGCAACCACATGCTGGCTGACAACCATCTGTAATGAGATCTGACACCCTCTTCTGGTGTGTCTGAAGACAGCTACAGTGTACTAATATAATATAATAAATAAATAAATAAATAAATAAATAGATCTATGAGACCGAGTACTGTCCTGTGGCAGGGACAATCCAAAGGAAGATGCTGGAAATCTTGTCTAGGTCTGGAAACCCTAGGGTGTAACCTTGTCATCTGCTGAGAGACAGAGCCACCTAGTGGACAGATGTATAAGATCCTTGGGCCACCTAGGCAGAGACAGCAGGACATTTGCTACATGAGCTGAGGTTGGCTAGGCCAGTGCCACTCAGCCACATAGCATGGACAGGGACATGAGCTCTTGGCCTAGACTATACACTAGCCTGGGATTCTATTAATGTGTATCTGTACATGGGTTTATTTGTAACACAGAGAAAATAAAAGACAGCTTGAGAAGATCTTCCAAGTTGGGTGCCTCACAGTCCTTGGAGTCCCCAGGCCTCCTGAAGTAGCATTTGCACTGGGTCTGTGTGACTTCCAGAGGTACGGGGCATCAGCAGCACAAGTGCTCCACACCTTTATCAGATATGATTCTCCCCCAATCCAGGAAACCTATGCCATGGCAAATAAAATGTCTATGCATGCCTCACACCCAAGAGGCCCCAGATTCCAGTGTCTGTGACAGCCACACCTACCTTCCCACAGCTGCTTCTCGCTACATCAGCAGTTTCAGAGCCAAGGTGAGATCACCATGGTCACCTCCTTTCTGTAACACAGAGTTTCAAGTAGCCCAGGCCAACTTTCAGCTCACTCTGTGATCTGTAGTCAGGAATGACTTAGCTGATCCTCCTGCCTCTGCCCCTACCCATCTATTTGGTGCTGCGGAGTAAACCCAAGTTTTCATGGATGCTAGGCAAGTAAGCATTCTACCCGCTGAGCTCTATCCTCAGCCTTAACGGTGACCTTCTTAAACAGCACAGCTGACTGTATTTGATTCTTAGTTGTTGGTTCTGCAGAGTGAGTTTCCATACATATGTGTGCATATATGTGTGTGTGTATGTTTTATACATCAAGAAGTAGTCTTATATATCTCAGGCTAGCCTTGAATTCTTGCTAGGACTTATAAGTGTGCAGCCAACATGTCCAGCTAAATAATAAACAGTAACTTTTAAAAAGATTTATTTTATTTTATTTTTTGTTATGTATGTGTGTGGGTCTGTGCGTGTGAGTGAGTGCAGGTACCTATGGAGGCCAGAGACATTAGATCGCACTGGAATTACAGGTAGTTGTGAGTTGTCAGACATGAGTGTGCTGGGAATTGAACTCTGGCCATCTGCAAAAAACAGTACTTGCTCTTAACTGCTGAGCCATCTCTCTGGGCCAACACACAACTTCTTAAAGGCAGGGGGATATTACCGAATACTACAGTGCCTACCTAGCATGTCCAAGGCCCCGTGTTGGATCCAGTGAAGATTTTTCACTTCTTACGAAAGAATGCATGAACAACACACAACAAATGTTTTATAAAATCCACTAACTTGGAATGTAAAGTCCATTAGGAAAACCTATGCCCAGCCACTGTTCTCTCAAGGGGCGGAGCCCCAAGGGTAGAGCACAGGCTGGCATACACTGGTCCTCAACACCACATAACGCATTTTTCCTATTAGCAGCACAGTATGTATCCCCTTGGCTGTTCTATATCCATTCAAGACAAGAGGTCATGTGTGGGTGTGGCCTATTCTTTACCTTTTCTATTAAGGGCATTCCACTAGAGACATCTGCACAGAGATTCAGAAACTCAATGACTTGGGATAACATGGGAGGAAAAAAGTCCCCCGGAACTAACTCAGAAGTCTGAAGTGTTCTAGGTGGACCTGGCTTAGAGCTAGGTGGGGAAACCCAGACCAGCTATCAAGATGAAAAGGACTCCTTCAAGAGCCAGAGAGAAGGCAGGGCTGACTGTAAACATGCTTGGCTGTGGAGCACACTTGAGCAGGCCTGGGCATGGCTTTGTATGATCCATGCACAGTCCCAAATTGCAGAGCTGCCAGAGGTTCCCTGGAAGACTTCTTCCAAGCTGGCTGGGGCAAGCGCCAGAACTGGGGAAGGAAGCAAGCCCCGCATCTAGGGCTGAGGCCACATCATGAAGGGTAAACGGGGGAGCAGCCAGCGTGCTGGACCTGCTTCCCTCCCCAGCAGCTGCAACACAGCAAACACGCTCTGCTCTGGTGGCTGCTCCTGCCTCAACGTGCCATTCAAGTACCTTTTTTTTTTTGAGTCAGGGTTTCTCTGTGTAACCCTGGCTCTCCTAGAATAGGCTGGCCTCCTGAGTGCTAGGATTAAAGGTGTGGCCCACACTGCCTGGCTCACTAAAATACCCCAACCAAGCATGAAAGATTAACAAAAAAGGACCATAAGGAGATGCTGCTTAGAACACTGTGCTGCAGTGTCAGGCGGGGCTCTCAGAGGGGAGGGGGCTCCACAAGCAGCAAAGGGACATGGGGCTAGCAGCTCAGCAGCCCTGTCAGTGAGGCACAGTTCCACTCCTGGGCCACCTCTGTATGGTCAAGGGCAATGACCTCCTGCTTCCCAAACACTGTCTGCTAACTGGAAGTAATACGACCAACAGATGTCAAGGGCCAAATGCTGTGTATTGATCCCTGGCACAGCCCCTGTTGGACAATAAGCACTCTAGTGGAACTTTTGACTGTGAGGATCCCTTTTGCTTGTGGAGGTATCAGGCCCTTTGACTCACCTCTTTCTGCTGGTGCAGACCTACCAGTCACAGTTGTACCTGACAGGGACAGTGCTCTCAGAGCACAGAGCAGCTTCACTGTCCCTGCAATAGGTGCTGAGCAGTTAGGGTTGGGCTGGGGGATGCATTAATCAGACCCTCTGTGGTTGTACAAGGCACACAGACATGCCTCCCTCCTCCCTCCTCCAGGCCTAGAAAGAGAACCACTGCCTGCCTTGTTGGATCCCCACTGCTAGGACCAGGCAGGAGGCTGTGAATGGGAGGGAACACAGTCTGTTCTCCCTCCCCCAAACTCCCGGATCACCCATTGAGTTTTGTAAAGAACACCTGCTCAGTACTCAGGGAGGGCCTGGCTGGTGCCTGGCCCTTGGCTCACCCTGGTCGATGGAGTGCTGTGGCAGCTGGCTGAGCTGGCTGCTGACGACCCCTGCATAGGTGCGCAGGAATTCCTCCTCACTGGCGGTCAGCTGTAGGGTGAGAGCGCTGTGATGAGAGGAAGGTGGACCTGTCCCCCAAAGGCCCTGCACCACCCCTCTAGCCTTGTTAGTATCTGGCAGTCACATCCTGCTCCTGTTCTGAAAACCAGGTCCCTGAAGTTACACACCTTGCTACTCACTTTGTATCTAGATCAGTGTTTGTTCTGACCAGGGCAGGTATGAAAGTTCAGCCCTGGTCACACACCGAAGGCCAATCAGCAATCTCAAGTCTCTCCATTTCTCTTTCAAAAGATGCCCCAGTACTTACTACTCCTGCTCTCTGCAGTGGCCACCCTGCCCAGCTGCCCTGTATCTGCCTCTCTGAGGTCATTGAGGACCAGAAAGTCCTCATTGTCCCTGGCTCAAAATAAAAAGTGGAAAAGAATCTCAGCAGTGCTCCCTAAACTGAAATGTGGGCTCTGTGCTTGGGGAGCCTGAACTGGCAACAGAGATAATCCTTAGGCCCAAGGTCCCCTCCTGGTTCTCGAGATCCAGGACATGGCTGCACACACACACACACACACACACACACACACACACACACACACACACCCCGCTTCCCTCCTTCAGGGTCACAGGCACCCTGCAGCCCACAGGCACTCACATTTGACCCCATCTTCCTCAGCATGAGCAGCACGCGGACCTTCTGCTGAATGTACATCTCCTCCGGACTCTTCCCGGGTGCTCCCTCGCGGTTCATCCCCCTGGCCCAGTTTTGGGGACACCTGCAAGGAGGCAGGAAATGTTATAGGGAGAGTATCAGGATGAGATACACTCCATTATTGACCCCTGTAAGTGATGCACCCCTTCCCTTTCTCAAACAGTCCCTCCCCAGTAGGGACCTAATTTCTGACAGCACAGGAGAGCTTGTAGGGGAGGTAGTGGGTCCTCAATGCCTTTTGACCTGAGGCCCAGGCAGTATGGCTGAGGAGCTCTTGTTCCAGAGCAGAGGCTGCAGGGGACAGCCAAGGTTTCTATTAAGAGCCACAGGACAAATGAGAAATGAAGCCCTGAGAGTTCTAGGTTTTCAATGCAAAGAACAAGCACAAATAAAGGGACTTGAACAGAGGTGGCTATGTGTGGCTATGTGGGGCCTTTGGCTCAAGAAACCCAGAGATCGGTGACAACACCCTGTGCAAAGCCCCTACTGAGCTCAAGCGGCTAGCTCCTGGGCAAGGCACCTAGGAGTCCCTGTACAGGGTGTCTGCCCAGGGCACCCTCACACACCCGCCCACCACACCTGTTAGAGAGCTCCTGAAGATAGCTGTGAAGGCCAGTGGCTGTGTCCAGGTGTCGCTGGCCTGAGCTACAGCCAGCCCCAGAGAGAGCAGCCCAGAGCCTCTTCCTCCTCCAGAAGGAGCCTGGGGAGAGGAGGCAGGATCTAGGGGTTTGAGTTACACACTTGAACTCTTGGACAAGTCAGAAATAACGCAGCAGCTGGTGGGGTGGAGCCTCAGCAGCCCTGCTACCAAGGAGCTGCACTCGGGGAATGAGGGAGTGCGCCAGACTGACAGGCTAAGGACAGTCCTCACACCATCTACTCTCAGTGACCCATGAGTCCTGGACAGGGGGATGCTGCACAAGGCAATACTCCATGCCAAGGGCGTACCCGGGAATGTGTCAAAGCCTGGGCAACAGCTCCCAAGTGTCTACTCGTCAACTGCTCAAAAGCCTAATGGGGCCCTCGCCCTAAAAGCCCACACAACAGGTTGAAAACCTGTCCAGATGGGGCTGACATCATGCCTGAATACTTGACACAGCACAGGATTTCTTCTAGAGTCTTTGTATCCACCCTTGGAGCCCTAGAATCCACACTTCTTTCTTCTGTGGTCCACTCCCTTCCAACTCAGCCTGGGCTCAGAAAAGGGCCAATGTGACTACAGAGCCTTGGAAAAGGGACAGCGGCCTCAGGCCTCGTCTCCAGGGCACACCCTGGCCTGCGGTGGCCTCACCTGCTGCAGAACTCAGTGGAATGTTCTGGGGTTTCTCTCCTTCATTTCACCTGTTCTCACTCTAGCGCAGGCTCCAGCATTGCTGCTCTGGGGATGGCCTGCACTTGGCTTCATGGTGGCTCCTACCCGGACCTTGAGTAGGGATGCTGTGGCCCACATCTCCTCCCTGGTGCCGCCATCTAGACTTCCATTTGGCCTTGGCCTCACAGCCCACTCACATCCCCTACTAAGTGGCTATCACAGTCTACATAGGTCAGGAGAGACGACACCACCCCAGCCTAGTCCTACCTGGAAATACATTTCCTAGTCCTGGCAGTTTCCTGTGAGGCACAGTGCAGCCAGTCCTGTCCCCTCTGCAGCCTAGCTCTGCCTACTCTTCAGCTGGTCAGCCCCTGCACTGGGTATCCACTCCCTGGGCCCAGAACTGGCTTTATCTCAGCCTCAAGGTACCTTTCCAGGGAAGCCAGTCCTGTGCCCTCAGCTCTTGTCACATAGCCTGTGTCCCTGTCCTAGTTTTCTGAGTGTCTTATTGGAACTGTTGCTTATTGTCTCTTTGCTTTCTGCTGGAAGGCCAGGCTGTGTCTGCTCTGCTTGGCCCTGTTCTCCTAGAGCCTGGCACCCAGCAGGCACTTAGTAAGTAGTGCCCACCTGGCTGAATGAGACAAGGGAGTAATCTTCAGTGTCTCCGATCTCCTGTCTCTACTGCATCCACAGCCATTTGGAACCAGTGTCATTATATTAAGAGATTTAAACAAGCCTGGCACGGTGGTGCTTGCCGTGAACCCCAGCACTTGGGAGGCAGAGGCAGGTGAAACTGTGAGTTCAAAGTCAACCTGGTCTAAAAAATAATTCTAAGACAGTAAGGGTTACACAGAGAAATCATGTCACAAACAAACAAACAGTATTAATCTAGAGTCCCACAACCAGATTTAACTTTTCCAAAGGACTCTCTTTCTCAAAGTACTTAGTGTAACTTGAGCCACTCTGATCTCCAGAAAACACTGGAAGTGTTCCATCAAGCTTCAAACTGAGAATCAAGGCTCCCATGAGCAAAATCTTCCAGCTATGTCCTGTGCTCAAAGGCTGGCTCTCAGTGGGACGGCCCCTAAGATGCACTGACATGCCAAGAACAGCCACTAGGTGCCGCCATACACCAGAGCATTGGAGCTTTCAGGGTCTCTTAGTAACCCAACTCAAGACTTCTGTTGTCCACCCTCAAGAGAAGCTATCACAAAGCACATTCCAATCACAGTAGGTCCCAGGGAACTCATATCTGTTCACTCAGAGAGCTGCCCCTGCAGGACGGTGGCCTGGTTAGTATTGTGTCACCACAGGACCTTTATAGAGAGCTGCCCCTGCAGGACGGTGGCCTGGTTAGTACTGTGGCCACGGGACCTTTATAGAGAGCTGCCCCTGCAGGACAGTGGCCTGGTTAGTACTGTGTCACCACAGGACCTTTAGAGAGCTGCCCCTGTAGGTCGGTGGGCTGTCATGTCAGTGCTAGCTGGACAAATGCACTGTCCACAGGGTGTACATCCCAGCACTCTGCCCCACAGCTTTACCCTTCATCCCACAGGCTGGCACCGCCCATCCTGCTTGCTGCTGCAGCTCGGCCGTGAGCTCTCAGGCTTATAGCAGCCAAGCTCCATGGAGGTCTTCTTACTTCAACACGCCTGCCTGGCACAACACTGTCTCCTAAACTTCAGAAGAATCTTGACTTAGCATTTCTAAAAATTCTTGCCGTCTAGCATTCTGTTTACATGTATTTCTTTATTTGCATGTTTGTGTGCTCACCATGGTGCACATGTGAAGGCAGAAGTCAGTTTCCAGGTCAGTTCTCTCCTAGGGATTGAACTCCCAAAGACTTGGTGGCAAGTATCCGTTGGAGTTGTTACAGCCTTGCTTTGCTGCATGATGGGAAGGAACGCCCAGGGCTGGCCCTGGGATAGAAAGTGGAGCACAGGCCCCTGCCCTTCACATTCCAGGCTAAATGCTCTAGGAAGCGTCAGATCTGATGCAAGTGTGTCCTAATTCACAGTAAAGGTGTCAATGTGCAGAAAATGAATCATTGAAGAGAATAAATCGCAATCGCCTCAGACAGATGTGCTACAAGCACACCGGGGCATGCTTGGGTTTGTTGCCTACTGAAGCGAATATGTTATTAAATTTTGATCACTAATGTCACTGGAGGATTCCTAGTTTCCCCTGTAGGAATTAAGAACTGGTCTCCATTAAGATGTGCCTAAATTACATAAACTCAAACTGCAATTAATTTAGATACTAATTATTCATCCAAGCTCAGAATCAAAAGAAACGACACATCTCAGTAATGGCTTCAGCTATCCCTACACACAGCCCACCCCTAAAACCAGGTCAGTGCTTCCTTGCTGCTGAGAAAAATCTCAGGAGTCAGAAGAGAGACAGACAAGGGAAAGTGGAAAGAAACAACAGGCAGCTGTCAATTACACTAATGAACGGGAGGGGCGAGGTCTGTGGTTTCCTATTATGTGGTGATAAACCACATGTTATGTATAAAGTTGTGCCACTGCCACGCCAAAAAAATTCCATCTAACAGAGAACAGACAAGTACTAGGGATGAAGGCACACAGACAGGCCCTGCATGCACATGCAGTTGGTAATTCTGAGCCTGCCCCTCTGCTGCAGGAAGCAAGGCTGGTCAGGAGAAGACAAGGAAAAGAGGCTCCCAATAGCTGTGCAGGATCCACACAGGAAACAGAACTGTGAGGTCACAAGCTGACACGGGCACTGAAGTGTGGGAGACATCACAGTGTGGGACACAGATGTTGTATTCCCACCCAGCTACACAGACCTACATGGACCAGGTGATGGCACTTTGGAAGAGTTAGGAGGCAGTGCAGGAGGAGAAGCGGGCACTGCCATGTGGGTCTATATCAGAAGCAGACAGGCTGGCCTCCCTTTGACCTGCTTGAGTGGCCCTGGACACAGGGAGAGCCACTTGTGCTCACTGTCATTTATAAACCTGAAGCTAATGCTGTTTGCACACTCACATTTATTAAAAACAAAAACAAAATTAGTTTATAACAATGGGAGTCTTGCATCTGCTTAGAAAAATATAAAAAAGGAAGAAGCCTTAAGCTGAGCCAGAGCACAGGCTGGGTCCTTCGGGTCACATGGGTCACGGCCCCCTGGGTGCACCAATTGCCTTTCATGGTAAAACACACTAGGAAGCCAGGTGTGATGGCTCTCACCTGCAATCCCAGCCCTTGGGAAGTAGAAGCAGGAGGATGCCACAAGCTTGAAACATCCTGATCCACACACTGAGTCCCAAGCCAATCACAGACAGTAACATACTCTGCTAAAAACCCAAACAAAACACTCACCATGAGTGCCAGACATGGAAGTTTCCCTCTAACTTGGGGCTTCCCTGGGCTATGTAGTGAGTTTGAGTCAACCTAGACTATAAAATAAAAACCTGTGTCAAAAATATTTTTTTTTTTAAATTTTTTGTTTTTGGAGACCAGGTCCTTCTATATAGATAGCCCTGGCTGTCCTGAAACTCGGAGATCCACTTGCTCTGCCTCCCAAGAGCTGGGGTTAAAGGCCTGTGCTACCATGCCTGATTCAAAAGTAAATTTTAAAGCATCTGACAATTTTTTTAAAAAGGAGCTAGGCACAGTGGTACATGGCTACAATCCCAGCACTTGGGAGACAGATGCTGATGGAGCAGGAATTCTAAGGCCATCCTCAACTACATAATGAGTTTGAGGCTAGCCTGGGCTATAGCAGACCCTGTTTCCAAAACACTAACAGGCAACATACACACAGACACCCACCCACACACACACACACACACACACACCCACACACACACTCACGCACAAACATACGCATATACACCCTCACAGAGACACACCCCCACAGACACACTCAGACAAGACATACACACAGACATACCCCCATAAAGACAGATAGACATAAACAGACAGACACGCAGACACAGACAGATAGACACACTCCCTACAAGGGCACAAAAGCAGAGGATGTGGCTCGGGGTAAAGCACTTGCCCTGAGCTCCATCTGCAATGCCACACAAGAACAAACATCTCGCCGGGTGGTGGTGGCGCACAGGCGGTGGTGGCGCACGCCTTTAATCCCAGCACTTGGGAGGCAGAGGCAGGCGGATTTCTGAGTTCGAGGCCAGCCTGGTCTACAGAGTGAGTTCCAGGACAGCCAGAGCTACACAGAGAAACCCTGTCTCGAAAAACCAAAAAAAAAAAAAAAAAAGAACAAACATCTCTGCAGCCTTTACGTACATACGTTTACACAAGGTATATAGCAGACAACAGACAATCACAGAACTCATATAGTTTATAAAGAATACTAACCCAGGGCAACCCAGAGCCAGCCAGATAACTCAGCAGGGAAAGGTACTTGCTGCCCAAGTCTGGTGAATTGAGTTTGATCCCTAGAAGTCACATAGAGGTGGACCAACTTCACATATGCGCACTGTGGCACTGCCCCTATTATACACAATAATAAAATATCTGCTCAAATGTTAGCCTGAAAACCCAGCAGCACTGTGACATTGACTGTAAGAGTCCACACATCAGGTAGGCAGCTGAGTGATACAGC